>JAMZAV010007619.1:0-31734 GCA_024449915.1 Sweltsa coloradensis
TAAAACAATTCATGGCCGAAGAAGGAATGAATTGAGTTTTTTTTTACAAATGTATTTGGGTCTCACCAAACTTTTTCTTTTATCAAGTAAAAAGATTGAAGTGATGAGCCAGACCCTACAGTTTCCCCAGAACTTGAGAAATCTTTTTAAAAAAGTAATGGGAGGATAAACAACTCTAAACTTCTTTTTATCGTTCAAAAAAATATGAGAGCGAGGAGACGAGCGAGGAGTCCACACAAACCTAGCAAACTTTTTACGAGTACATCCCGGGGCAGTGATAAGTGACAAAAACTACATAGATACTAATCTCTCTTTCTCTCGCTCATATAGAGAGACATCATGACAGAAAGCGAGGCGAAAAGTAGCGAGGGAGTCCAGACCTGCTAGTAGTCAACTTTTTACGAGTCATACGGGCATGATAAGTGACCAACTACATAGATACTATCTCTCTTTCTCCTCGCTCTTTAGAGAGCATCATGACAGTAGCAGGCGACAGTAGCGAGGGAGCCCAGACCTAGCTAGATAGTCAACTTTTACGATTGGGGTTTGGATATGCTTTACGTCTCATATTTATGCAATGGCTAACGAGACGAAGGGGGGACGAAAGGGGATGACGCGGGGGACAAGGGGTGGACAGGCCTGTGCTGGTCAGAACCAGCCACAAGCATACGGGGAGGGCAAGGGTTCCCCCACGTCGTGGTCGTCTCCGTCTGTGTCATCATCCGTCCGTGTTGTCTTTGTCGTCGCCATCGGGGAGGTAGTCAAGGGAAGGGATTCCCCGACGACGACCCAGAGCTCGCCATTAGTTCAGGGAGTGAAATCCCCTACCCGTTTGGTCAGAATCGGCCCAAATGTCACGAAAATATCGCACTACAAAACGAAAAAATCGTAAAAGTACGATATTTTATGAGAAATATTTCTTTGATTGTACCCAAAAACGTAGCAAGTCTAAGTTCAGAGATTTCGAAGGTCCTGTCAAATTTTCATCTAGATGCATATGCCCTTTGCCCCGGTAGAGAGCAAAAAAAACAGACAAAAATACAAACAAAAAAAAAAAAAAAAAAAAACACCGAGCTTAATTTTTTAGGGGGGGTCAGTGAAATTGAAATCTTTGCTTCGCTCATCCAATTAATTTTGCTAATGACAGGTATAATAATGATAATGATCTATAGGCCTAAGAAACAATGCAATACACTCCGGGCATTCGATTACTTTGCAAAATTCCTATAGGTAAGACATATTTTCAAGTTAAAAAAAAAAAAAATTGAATTTTGAAATTTTTATTTGAATATGACAAGACAAGGACAAGACACTTGATAATATTCATATCCCACAAATAATCTTAGCTAAGACAACCACATAATTTGGGCAGCAGTCAAGCAGACTTAAACTAAAGAAAAGGGTCGCCGGGTGAATTGGGGTGCCCGTACAGAAGTACTTGCACTACGTAAAAAACCTATATGTGTTAGAGTTAGACAACTGTACTTGAATACGGGGTGCATTACTCACTATAGCACCTAAAAATGTACGAGATACTCTTGACGAGTGCAGAACAGACACTGGCCACTGAGGATTGCAACAGGAGTAGTGAAATCAACACCTATTGCTGCAATGGAGGCACTAACCAATATACAGCCTTGAAACCTTTGAAATTATAAGAATTTTGATTGGAAGCAAGTAGATGAAGATATTTTTAAGTGGTCCCATTAACCAAATTGGTATGGCGGTAAGTGCAGATGATAAATTAGAAATGTTTGTTAAAGTAGTCGTAGAACCTCTAAATGAGCATGCACCCCCTTGAAATTAAGATTTAAAGGTAAGGGCCCAAAGCCCCATGGTTAACAGCAGAGATAAGGAAATCCATGCATAGGAGAGACCACTTGTGCAAAGAATCAGAATTTTTAGAAGGCATTCAACGTGGGAGGAATACAAGAAAGTTAGAAATAAGGTAAATAATCAGATTCGTTTTTCTAAGCCTGAGCATTTTAAGTCTTCTTTTGATAATGATATTTCTTCAAAATCTTTATGGTCAGTTTATAATAAGTTGACAGGTAACAAAGTAAAAAAAGAGTGTAGCATAGCCTCTTTGACAGAGAATGGGGTATCCTACACGTCTATTCCTGAATTTGCTGTTTGTTACAGAAAAGTTTTGTTGTAAAACGATGTAGATTTTTCCAGTGAAATTGGTAAGTTTAAAGATTTAAATAGAAAAGAAGCAGATGATCTCCCGCATGTAAGGTAACTAATGAAGAAGTTGTTTCAGCAATTAAACCCCTTTAAAAATTAAAGCTCGACAACACTTCAAGAGATTCCATGCATAGTATTCAAGAAATGCGCATCAATAGTCGGATTATTGGCGTATCAAATTTTCCCTTTTCTTTTTTTGTAGGTGATTTCCCAACACAGCTGAAATTGGCAAGAGTAACACCTTTTTATAAGGGTAAAGGTAAAAAGAATGATAGGAATTCTTATCGACCTATATCAACTCTTCCAATTGTGGGGAAAAAATTATTGAAAATATTTTGCACAAAAAGGTTATTACATGAAGTGGATGCATCTGAAGGTTTAAGTGAAAACCAACATGGTTTTAGGAAAGGTAGATCAACGCAAAGTGCCCTTCTAGCATTTACAGATTTTATCTATAAAGGGATTGACAAGCGGAATGGAAAGGGTTTGGAGCTGTTTTTGTTGGATCTTAGGAAAGCATTTGATTCAGTACCTTTTTACCTCTTTTAATAAAACTAAAAACCAGGTATAACATAAGTCCTTATTTGTTATAAATATTGGCGGATTATTTTTTAAAAAGAAAAATGTTTATCAATCTAGCAAAAATATAGTTCAAAAGTATTCAATATATTTTGTGGAGTACCACAAGGATCAATATTAGGCCCCCCTTTTTATTATTCTTTAACATAGATGATAAAATCTACTAAATGGAGGAATCAATTATATTTTATATGCTGATGACTTGGTCTTTTATTTAGAAGGTGTGGATGTTGAAGAGATCGTAAGACGTCTTCAAGAAGTTTTAAAGGGGATGGATGATTGGTTTAAAACTCGGGAACTTGATATTAATTATAGTAAAACAAATTTTATGATTTTTCATAAGGCTAATGATAAAAAGCATGAATGATATTCATTTGACGTTGAATTGTAATGGTAAGCTAATTTCTGAGTATATGAATTTAAATATCTGGAGTTTTCTTAGATTGTAATTTAAATTTTAAGAAACATTATGAATATGTATGTAAAAAAGTATCATCAGCAATAGGAATTATAAGTAGAATGAAGAGGTTTGAACAGAGAGAATGTTGAGGTTACTTGTAGATTCTTATATTCACTTATTATTGATTATTGTTTAGTGGTTGGGCAGAAAGACCTTCTACCGAATATTTTTGTACTTCAGAAGAGAATTGACCATCTGTTTGATTAAATTTCCTATGAGCCAAGATTTACAATCTGATTGCTTCACGATTGAGGAAAGAATAAAAATATAGCGTACTGGTAAATACATACAAAATATTGAAAGGTATGTATTCAGGTATTTTACCCAATTTATTTTTCAATTTTTTGATCGTGATAGAAATTCTATTCAAATAAACTCTTTGAGAGTTCCTAAATTAATTTCTGAATCATTAAAAAGTCATTCTTGTACAGAGGAGTATCCTTGGAATTCAATTTCTTATGATATTAGAACCCAGTTTACTGAGCTAGGAATAGTACAATTTAAAAGTAAAATTGAAGCAATGATAATGAATCGAAGAAAAAAGAAGAATTATTTTTACTATTTATTTGTGGGGCATTGTCTCTGTGTTATGTAATGTTAATTTTATCTTCATATGTTCTTTTTTATGTTTTTGCTGTTCTCTTTGTTTGTTCATTATTGCTTTGATTTTGATGTATTCAATGTATTTTCAATTGATATTTTTCTGCCTAGTTTGTCTGGTTGCCGCCCACTGGTGGAACTTGCAACTTGAGTTAGGTGTCCTGTATCATTGCTGTGATCAGTTTTGACATGAACAATTTTAAATAATTATATATCTGATATAATTATATATTAGAGTCAAGATCTTTTGCACTAAATTATTATCAAAATTGAACAAAGAATGATGGTTGAACACAAGAATGAAGATCGCGTTCGGTGGTTTCTTCCGCGAAAGATTGATTACTCCCCGATTTGCTGTTCCTGATTTTGGCAAAACCCCATATTTGTTTGAGTGGGATCGTCTAATAAATCAGTTTTTTTTTTTCGTTTTTCTTTTTTTTTTTTTTTTTTTTCTTTTCTTTCTTTCCTTTTTTTCTTTTTTCTTTCTTTTCCTTTTTTTCTTTTCTTTTCTTTTTTTTTTCTTTTTTTTTGTCTTTTTCTTTCTTTTCCTTTTCCCCCCCTTTTCATTCTACACCCTTTTTTATATTTGATTCATTCATTAAAATGCATATAATATATTTTTTTTATTTGTTACCAAAATTGTTGTGTTTAAATGCATTGTTGTTGTAATGCTACTTTCAAATATTTACGAAAATGTAGTTTATTGTTGTTTCTGCATCTATGTAATTAGATTTTTTTTAGTTGTCCTCCTTTGTAAATCAGTTTTTATAACTGAATAGGATAGACGTTAAATAAATAATAAATAAATAAAAAAATAAATAAATAAATAGAAGATGTATGGCAGCTGGCAGTCTACATGAAAAGTTGCTTAGGCTGGATGAGGAGATGGGAAGAGGGTACCATATGAGAAACTGAAAAGAGAAGAGAAAGACTTTAAAAGCTGCAGCAGAGATTTAAAAAGATCTGGTAGGAAAATACACGCGTTAAGCCCGAGGTTCTGGGTCGATCCCCAGTCGGGGCATACTTTTATTACAATTGCTATCATTGACTAATGATGTCCTCAAAGCGGGCTTATGACCTTAAAAACCTTTTTTGGCCTATTCATTATTATTAAAAAAATTATTATTTTTATTATTTTTTTTTATTATTATTTTATTATTTTATTATTATTATTATTATTATTATATTATACCGTACATTGTTGTTGTATTGTAATATTAGGCTACTATTCTAACTTTACTTTTAAATTTTAGTTTATATTGTTGTGTTTGAACTTTGTAATGTATGTAATAAATTTTTAAATAAAACTTGTAGGTGTCTTGCAACCTGCTGATGACAATTTTTATTGATCGGGCTGTTCTGTCGCAATAGGGAGAACAAGAAACAAGTTCTAAAACTTTGGATACTTACCATTTTTCTTTCAAGTCCTGATGAATAAGACAGCATGATCTTTGAATTGTCAACATATCGTATCATATCATGTACACCACCGCGATGGAACAGCCCAATCAATAAAATGTCATGTAATTTCTTTTCTTTTCTTGTCCTACTTTGTAAATCAGTTTTTATAACTGAATTGTATAGACGTTAAAGAATATAATAAAATAAACAAATTTGCAAGCTTTATGAAATCCGAATGTCGTCCCTAGGCCTAGGCCTTTTAGAGGTCTTATAAATAATGTAATTAAACTTTCAAATGGGACTTTCCCATATTTATACTTCAGGTGGTTGCATGTTTGTTTAGACAAGCCTAACAATATTTTTTTCTTATCTGTCAGGGTTCAAAGAAAACACTGCAAGCGTTTGCAAGAAGCGGCCCAGGCCTATCTTACCCAGATGATGGAGGATTCGTACTTGTTGGCTCTTTATGCGCACCGAGTCACACTCATGAATAAAAACATGCAGTTGATAGGCAGACTTCGTGGGGTGCGATAATATCTGGGCTCTTAGGATAACGTATAACCATAGAGATATTAATAATATTAGATATAATATAACCTCGTCTTCAAGTTCATGCTTAGGCCTATTTTTACTTTTTTTTTAAAAATCTTGAGTCAAAAAAATTTTTTGAGGTAGGTAGCTAGAACATAATATAGCCAAAAATGGTCTAGAACTTACATTTAAATGTATTCCACCTATTTAATGACTAAGTCAGTTATATTAAGTATTAACCTTTCCTTTTATCATGATTGAAGATAAAGGGTTTTCAAACAGCATATTTTTTTATCTCTGATAGCATTTCATTACTAATTTTAGAAATAACTTCAGTTAACATAAAACTAGTCTTTAACAACTACCATTTAACGACTTTAAATTAGCTGCAGTTGTCAACAGCAGGTGGGAAAAATTTCGACGCCCCCAGCCCTTCAGGCTGGGGTTTATGTTTTCTTTGCTTTCCCAACCTGTCAACCCTTCTCCAATTTAAACCAGTCTTGATTGAAACTAGTTGCCAATTCGAATTCAGTAGATAATAAACACTCAAAGGTGCATGAAATGAAACGCGCATACCACCCTCGTCCGAGTGACTCGCAGCTGGGCCAAAGTGATGACGCAAGCGCTCTTCAGTCTATCGGTGAAACCACACCAGTCTACGTCGGACGAACCAATGCAACAAAAATAAAGATTCAAAATTTAGGATATATACATGAGCAAGCAGTCGTGAATGAACAAAAATATTGTTTAACAAACAGTGGTCCCAAAAATCAATTACCTAATTGCTGGGCTGCAGTTTAAATTTGTGTATTTTCTCCTGTATGTTAGTGTAGTAAACTTAGTTTAAGGTTAGTATTTATTTAGTAAATAGTAAATCTTGATTTTTTTATGAACAAAGTTCTGCCTTTTCATAACGGTTTCCTAAAGACACAGAATAACAATAAACATTAATTTACATTTAAGAGGGTGCGATAGTCGCGAAATTAAAACCACGTGAAATTACAGTTTTTTCGTGATATCTCGAGAACGATGCAAAATATCTAAAATCTGATTCTAGACCGAATTGTGGTTTTGTTAGAACAATATAATGCAAGAAAAAATATTGTAATGTGATTGTAATTAAGTTTTTTATTAGACATTTAATTAATTAAATTTATATCTTAAATACAAACCGCACCGATTATTATATTTGAATATTTTTTCTTGCATTATTAAACGAGTGAGCGCAGCGAGCGGAGTGATCTCCATTCAACTCAAACGGCACGCCCCCCCCCCTCTAAATTATTTATTATGTTTATTATTGCAATTTTGTGGTGTTATTTGGAGTTTATTGCTTTTGCAAAAACAAATACATCTGTATAGCATGGAACTTGCTAGTAGAGGACTTTACTAATTTTTATTGTGTAACTAACTATGTTAGTAATTTTTCTCGATTTGGATAGTCGGGAATCCCGTAGGTGGAATTGTTAATATTTAATACAATTCCGAAATTAAAAAATCCATCCCGATCGGGGCTCGAACCTGAGTCTCCCACTTTCCGGGTGTTTGTTTGGTCAATTCAACAGCAACAGTTTTTCGATGCTTTATTGTTCCATTCATTCAAGTTCTATAATGTAACAACAATACAGAAGTTAAATAGTTACCGTCTCGGTGGTCTAGTTGGCTAAGGCGTCCACCCGGAAAGTGGGAGACTCGGGTTCGAACCTTGATCGGGATGGATTTTTTAATTTCTGGATCGTATTAAATATGTTAGTAATGTATACATATGTAAGCCTAATCTTTGTCCATGTTAATTGTTAATTGTTAACAAGTAGAGCCAAGATAATGGTAATGGATAAATTTTGTTTTTAAAAACAAGGATTTAGATTTTTGGTGGCGGTTAAGAATATGACCTATTGCTTTGCTTTATTTGCTTATTGGTACCTAGTTTACTTTTTAGTTTGTACACTCATGATAGTAGGTGCTGTACTACTGTACGAAAAGGTTTCACCATTTGCAGTTACTAAATAAGCAATGCCATTCTGTTGTGATTGTGAAAATATCTAATTTTTTTCATTTTAGGGAGAGTCGGGCCATTTTACGTTTTTTCCAGGTTGAGCATATAAAAAGTGGTGTTATGACCAAATTTAATTTTATGTCTATGATGTTAAAACAAATAAATGTTATCTTTGCTCTAGTACTAATCTCAAAATGAAATGCCTATATACTGGTACCTGTACTTGACAAATGGTCGCACAGGTACCTATCTTTTTACCTCGAGGCTAGTACTAGTATTGGACAAAAGTTTAACAGTCGAGTCTTATTGATTTTTATTTCTTTAGGTCTGTGTGACTTGTAGTAGGCTACTAACATACAAAAAATATAATCTATGAACTTAAAAATTAAGGTGTAAATAATAACAATAATTAGCTCTTGACCAAGGCTGATTCTATTTACTCTAGCCAGAAGGCTTTTGTTAAAAATAAAATTGGACTGAACTCCATAAATGCTCGAGGTCTTACAAGAAATGTGGAGACACTACAAAGTCCTGTGTTTTGACACAAGAGTTTTTAGTTCTGCAACAACTATGTACAAATTTATTTTATAATAATAAATGTTAACAAATTAACGTTAGTAATCTTTTCAACTCGAAATAAATTCCATCTACCTCTATCTAGGGCGACGGTCGTTAGCCCGCAGCCAAGCGCACGCGACTGCTAGAAGGCGATGACTAACTCGACCCTGTTTACAGCTACCCGAGTTGGGGGGTTTTCAGCTATCTGCACACGCCGTCCCGAAAGATGTACAATCTTGAAACTCGGTATATGACCTGATATGTGTTTTTACCTGATATGTGGTCCATGACATACCAAAAAAAAAAATCAGCCCGATCCGATAACTCGTTCTGTGTTAAAAAAGTGCGTAAATATCGACGATAATCGTCCGCTGGCTGGCTGGTTGGTTGTTTGGGGGGGGGTGGGGGGGGGGGGGGGGTAGTGGATTCTGCCAGAGAGGAATAAGAGCCTACAGAGAAAACGGTAGATCTTAGAACTATGAAACTTGGACCACACTTAGATGTACCTCAGACTCACAAACTTCCGCCGAGAGACAAGCAATATTCCACCCCCAACACCCCCGTAAATCATCCCCTAAAATTAAAATAATTCATAACTCAAACCCAAATTGAATTTTTAGTCAAATTAGTTATTTAAATTATGTTCAGATGTGTTTTAACCCAATCGGCCTATTCTCATTATATAAACCACATTTTGTCAACTCCCATCCCTAATAGTTTATATTATTTTTACCTTGAATTCCAGCATTCACCACAAAGGCACCTAATGAGTTATCATAATGAAATTTGACATAATGGTACTATAATAATATGAAAAATAATCCGCCGAGAGGCAATTAAGCGATATTCCACCCCCACACCCCCTAAAACTGGAATAATTCATAGCTCTAAACCTCTAATCTAAAATTGTGTTTTATTCAAAATTAGTTATTAAAATTATGTTTTAATGTGTTTTAACCCAATCGGCCTATTCTCATTTCCTAAACCACATTTTTTCAACCCCCATCCCTTATAGTTTATATTATTTTAACCTTGGTTTCCAGCATTCACATGAAGGCACCTAATGAGTTATCAGCATGAAATTTGGCATGATGGTGCATACTAATATGAAAAATCATTCGTCAAGAGGCAAGCGATATTCCACCCCCAACACCCCCTAAATCATCCCCTAAAATTGGAAACAATGATAACTCTAAACCAAAATTGAATTTTTATTCAAGTTATTAAACTATGATTTAATGTGCTTTAACCCAATCGGCCTATTCTCATTCCTTTATCACATTTTTTCAACCCCCATCCCTAATAGTTTATATTATTTTTACCTTGATTTCCAGCATTCACCACATTCACCATGAAGATGAAGGCACCTAATGAGTTATCAGCATGAAATTTGACATGATGCTACATACTTATATGAAAAATCATTCGCCGAGAGGCAAGCGATATTCCACCCCCAACACCCCCTAAATAATCCCCTAAAATTGGAATAATTCATAGCTCTAACCTAAAATTGAATTTTTATTTAAATTAGTTATTAAAATTATGTTTAATGTGTTTTAACCCAATCGGCATATTTTCATTATATAAAGTATAAACCACATTTTGTCAACCCCCATCCCTAATAGTTTATATATTATTTTTCTGATTTCCAGCATTCACCACGAAGGCACCTAATGAGTTATAATCATGAAATTTGTCATTATGTACATAATAATATGAAAAATAAGCCGCCGAGAGGCAAGCGAAATTCCACCCTCAACACCCCCTTAAATTGGAATAATTCATAGCTCTAATCTAAAATTGATGTTATATCAAATTAGGTGGTTATTAAAATTATGTTTTAATGTGTTTTAACTCCAATCGGCCTATTCTCATTTCCTAAACCACATTTACATTTACATACATACATACACACATTTATTTTAATAGTTTATATTATTTTTATCTGATTTCCAGCATTCACTATGAACGCACCTAATGAGTTATCAGCATGGAATTTGGCATGATGTTACATACTAATATGAAAATAATTCGTCGCGATGCAAGCAATATTCCACCCCCAACATCCCCTAAAATTGGAATAATTCATAGCTCTAACCCAAAATTGTATTTTTATACAAATAAGTAAATTATGTTTTAATGTGTTCTAACCCAATAAGCCTATTCTCATTTCCTAAACAACACTTTTTCAACCCCCATCCCTAATAGTTTATATTATTTTTACCTTGATTTCCAGCATTCACCATAAAGGTACCAAATGAGTTATCAGCATGAAATTTGGTATGGTGGTACATAATAATACGAAACAAATTAATCCGCCAGGAGACAAGCGATATTTCACACCCCACTGTTCCCTATCACTCTTTACTTTGGGAAAAACGTTATGTTGTAATTATTATAAATTTTTAATATTTTAATTGATAATTAAAATAATGTGTCAATGTGTTATAGTACGGTCAACAAATAATTAACACAAAAAACCCAAGACGACATTCACCATATTAAATTTAATAAAAACATTGAATATTGCCAACTAGGCCTAGAGATTGTAAAAAAAAAGAAGATGGTAGCTTTGTTTCTAGACAATCTGTTTTAAAGGCACTGTATCCACCTTTACACGTATTTCACATATTTTAAGCCTTGATATGAAACAAACAACAAAAATATGTGATATCCCCCCAAAATACAAAAATTTGTAAAAAAAAAAACGGCAGCCAAGCTCTCTTTCCAAAGTCTTTGGCTGTGAATGCTGTTAGATATAGAAGTTGAGCCAAGCAATTCATTCTTTCTCCCTATTTTCGCATTGAAAAGAAGTAAGATCATTTCGCCTGTTGACGAGCGCCAAGCCAACCATTTTCGTGGTAAAAAAAGTTAAAATTTTAAACTCAAAATCATAAAAAAATTACTTGGCTATTGATTTTGGTACGAGGACTCTAAAAGGTCAATGGCCCAAGTATTTTTTTTATGATTTTGAGTTTAAAATTTTAACTTTTTTTACCACGAAAATGGTTGGCTTGGCGCTCGTCAACAGGCGAAATGATCTTTCTTCTTTTCAATGCGAAACTAGGGAGAAAGAATGAAATGCTTGGCTCAACTTCTATATCTCACAGCATTCACAGCCGAAGACTTTGGAAGGAGAGCTTGGCTGCCGTTTTTTACAAATTTTTGTATTTTGGGGGGATTATTACTTCTCTAAACTTGCTTGAAGTTTATCAAAGTATCACAAAATTATAGTTGGATGAGCGCAGCGAGCGAAGCGAAGATTCCATTTCACTACACTGGAGAAAAAAATCCGGAATGTTTTTTTTCCTTTCTTTTTTTGTATTTTTGTGTGTTTGTTAACACGATTCCGGCTAAGCCGATACTCCAATTGAGATGAAATTTTCTGGAAGCCTTCTAAATCTCTGAACTTAAGAACTGCCACGTTTTTGAACGCAATCAAAAAATTATTTCTCATAAAAATTGCAATTTTACGATTTTTTTGATTCTTAAAAAAATTTCTCCGATTGTAAACACCTACATGCTTTATCCGATTGTAATGATTTTTACAAAGAACCTTTATTTTATGAATAAATATATATATTGTTGTGAAATTTCAAAAGGAAATCAAAGGGAAAGGGGAAAGTTCCCCGACGACGACCCAGAGCTCGCCATTAGTTTCAGGGAGAAACACTCCCATAATTACGGGCCAAACCACGAGGAGGTTGCGAGTTGGAATTTGATGGCCCTATCTTTTAGTGCCCAGGCACCAAGTGGTTAAATGCTACTAAGCCTAGGATATTCTATATGATGGGTAAATTTTGGAGGTTGTTGTTGTGCTGAGTCTCATTGAATACCAAGCAAATAATAACAATTATTGAGACGGCTATGATGGCTGTGCAAACAGCAAACTGGGTTGAATCGGAATTGAATCCTTTGGTTTGCACAGTGCTAGCTGGCCTAGTTGTGATTTAAAAAAAAATTATTATGAAATAGGCCTTCGACCCTAAATGCTCAATAGCCTACTTACCAGTACCAGGTAGGCCTATGGCTAACAGAAATATATATTTGCAGGCCAGAAGATAACAATGCCAGAGTTGTTGAAGCAATGTGAAGTTCAAGGTGTAGGTTTTCCGGGAAAAGTCACCTCGCTTCGGGAAGTTGTTGTAACGTTGGGTATGTATTTGTGTATATTTCTCTCGGCTTTATGCTAGGTAGTAAGGCTCGAGCTACACATTGCGTATTCCCCGCACGCGGACGGCATGCAACGGGTTCTCCGTTGAATAGGCTACGACTACACATGGCAATTTCGCCGCGCGGGAATCGGGGAGGGGAAGCCAGTCTCGGTTCAACTGTCCAAGAGTTCACATGCAAAATCGCAGACACGCAACCGCTCTCAACAACAACAACTACATGTGTTGACCTTGGTCTGCGGGTCCGAGCCATTCGCAACGAGCACATCATGCTGCGGAAAATTTCGACCACTGCGAGTCGACCGCGTCTGTGTATTCGTCCCATCTAAAACCATGTGTTGCCCTTCTTTTGCGAACACGGTGTGAGTTTTCGTTGCGGGCAACTCACTATGTGTAGCCCCAGCCGAAGATTCAGCCTACCAGTAACTTAGCTAGTGACGCCACAATTCTTCTCGCAAATTGCGGGAAAACTTTTCAGTTTCCTGGTAGGCCTATCCGAAGTCATCGGATCTTGTGAAGTACTTGCTACACTGCCTTACATCAGATATAATAACTGTATATTCTTCACCTTACAATTTTAATTTCTTTATTTTGTAGGCCTAGGCCTAAAGCAGAATTTTAGTTTCAGTTTGCCCATCCCTATATGAACCAATGATCACTGATCATCCATCCCTAAGTGAACCATGCATAGGAGTCAATTTATGCCTACAGGTCAACTGTACTTTCTTTTACAGGTTCAAGTGGGAAAAGACCCGACAACCGACGTGTCCTGATGGAGAGATCAAAATTGTGCTGCAGAGGATTCAATTTTAAGATTGTACATTCAAAATATGGATAGTGTAAATCCTCTGCAGCCAATATTTTAAGATGATACTTGGATTGTCCAGAGGGGCACGTTGGGTTACACATGGCAGGAAAAGATGAAAGAAGCGCGAAGCGAGGTGACATGAATGATGGAGGGGCGATTTATTGTGTTGCATGCTGGGGGTTTAGAGATGGTTTTGTCCCAGATTCTAGTTTACTTCTTGCTTCTGGTAGCAACACTGGGACTACCACGGAGAGATGAAAGTGATAATTTGAACCATGGCTTGAAAATAGTTAGGGAGGCTCAGTGGGCCTATTTTAATCATTATGGATAATGCATCGTCCCATAGTGTGCAAGAAAACAAACAACCTCGATACGTGGAAAAAGGAAGAGATCATAAAGTGGCTTCGTAATGAAAACATTAACTTTCCACCACCCAGCCTGAACCTGAACTTCTAGAACTTGCCCGACGGAACAAGAAGACAGTAGTATCTATGAGAAAGACTAGTGTAAGCATTTAGGATAACATAATAATGGCGTCAAAGGAGGCAGGAACAAATCATTGTGCTCTGTGAAATTTGCAAATAACACATAGGTAAGCGTTCTCCCTTGCACGCAAGTAGTGAGGGGGTGGGGATTTTCCCCACACACAAAATGTGTGCTAAATTTCCCAGTGATGCAGTATCAGACTGGAAGTGCCCCCTGTGCACAGAGAGTAGCAGCATTTTGGTTTTGTAGGTTAAGGACGCGGAGATAGAGATGAAAACAACCCTGAAGCTACTATTCCGCGGCATAACAATGGCGGTGACAAAAGAAGCAGTATAGCCAATTCAACAAAAAACGACTGGGCGAATGCACTGTCACAGCTGACACAAAAAACCTTGTTGACTGGGGCTCCAGAAATCGATTTGTTTCTGGTGGCAAAGTATGATGAATTATTGGTGATAAATAAGCCCCCTCCAAATCAAAATCGACAGGCTGTTGACCGATATGATTAGCTGCCAAAGCAGCTACAAATAACTACATAAAGACAACCAGTAACATCCAATGCAACAAAATCGTCTGGAACAATCTAAAAGGTTTTTAATATGAGATTTAATATTGAGAATCGGACGAAGGAGGACATAGGATGACGCGGGGGACAAGGGTTTGGACAGGCCGTGCTGGTCAAAACCCAGCCACAAGCTATGGGAGGCAGGGTTCCCCCCCGTTGTGGTCGTCTCCGTCTGTGTCATCATCCATCCGTGTTGTCATTGTCGGCGCCGTCGGGGGGGTAGTAAAAGGGGAAGGGGAAAGTTCCCCGACGACGCCCCAGAGCTCGCCATTAGTTTCAGGGAGAAAAACTCCCCTAATCACGGGCCAAACCACGAGAAGGTTGCGAGTTGGAATTTGATGGCCCTACAGCCTGTGCATTCATAGTCTGGACCCCAATGTAAAATACAGGATACTTTTGTGACGGGGCACAGGAGGACCATTTATTGTCAAACTCAAAATAAAAACCCCTCCGAACCAAGCCCAGCCAACAACGCTGCTAACCTAAATCACACCTTCTGTCTGGAGTCCTGGAGATGGGGGACACTTTCCCCACAGTGGGGAGGGGGCCCGACCTTGGCGCGCCCGGCGACGACAACGATTCGCAATCCTCTTCGTGGAGTGTGTCCACCGTCTACATGAAGAATGTTGCGGGCGTTGTGTCAGAGGACGTCGCTCCACGTCCCGCCCGGAACATGGTGTACAGTGCGGATTATACGACGTCGCCAGAGACGCGCGGGCCGGGACGCGTTTTAGCGCGGCATTTGGAAAAAAGACAATCACTGGTGACCAATGCAATGAACCACATTCCGATAGTGTCGATATATTTGCAGCTTGCCAAGAGATGAAGCTCCATTATTTGGGTTCTGCCTTGGAGCTGCAGGTTTGTCAATAAGTGCAAGTCAAAACAAAAAACTATAATATCAGGGTACCAGGCGTAGTCAGGCAGAAGTACTGCATGTGTGGGTTACAAGCCATTGCCGATGTAGTTGACCTTTGTTTCTATAAGAAAATGGAGACCAAATGAATATGATAGTTTATCAATGGTGAAGATAGAAGAGTTAGAAGATACCCGTGAGTGTACCAGGTGCCCTATTCTCAAATGAGCCAGAGCAACTTCTTCACGGCGAGAAGAGCCACGTGAATCTACAACCCTGTCCTAATAACCAAGGGATTGAAAAACTAACTCGGTCCCCAGTTGATTCAGAAGTAGTTAGTTAGTTAGTTAGTTAATGTTGTTTTAGGCACTCAACAGTAGTATTACGTCTGTGGGCGCAAAGACTTAAAACCTCTATAACCGAGAGAAGCAGAACCGCCGCCCCCAAATGAAGCTAAATGTTGAAAGCGGCCAATCGTCGAGGTTCGTTTTGACAGAGTGGAGTGGTAAGGACCGACTCGGTGCAAGGGTAAGTCCGACATCCCAAAGTGATAAGTGTAAAGTTCATTTGTGCCTAACAAGACAAAAACTGTTTCAGAGAAAATTTTCACAGCAAAAAATAGTTTGTCCACGGAAGACCTCATTATATGTCCCATAGTTACATAATTAATGAGTAGCTTTGGTTACCACTAAAAGTAGGCTTTGTTTTTTTAAAATTTCAAAACCATAAAATCTAAAACCCTCTTTTGAAAATAATTTTTTTCCAAAAACTATTAAGTGGTTGTTAAAATTTATTTTATAAAATTTTGCTTTAAAATAAATAAAAATGATGACCCAATGATACACAAAGGGAATTGTGGGGCCCTTTTCTAAAAAACGCCGCCCAACGAGGGGGAAGAAAAAACTTCGAGGGAAACCCCTTTCCAACGCCCACCTAATCAGGCAACTGCAGCGGAGTTTTCTCTCTTGGGGGGGACAAAAATTTCCCTTCCCTTTTTGACGAATTATAAAAAGTTAATCGTGCCCGAGATAGCCCTTAATAGTTTGGGGGTTTTCGGGGGTTTTTGTTTTTTTTTTTTTTTTTAATTTTTTTCCGGGTTTTGGGGGGGGGTCCAGAAAAACCCGGGGTTTTTTGCGTTTACAAAAACTCATATTGAAAAGCATAAAGTGAATCATAAAGGAAAATTTGTGACGAGATAAAATTTGTACTGTTTAAAGGGGTTTTAGAAATATGAAGGTCTGTTTTAAACTAATGGGTTTTTTCCTCCTGTGATGGGAGCTTTTTTCGTTGTATGATCGGGGGGTTTTAAATTAGCCTAGGCTAAGCTGGGGGTGTTTTTGGGGAGAACTTGATTTGGGGTTTTAAACGAATATTAAAACGAAAAATTTTTTCCCAAAGGGTTGTACGTCCCAGAAAAAGAAATACCAAAAAATTTTCAAATTCCCACTTTTGGGGTTTTGGCAAACGAACCGGGGTGTTAAAATTTCACTCAAATTTCTTGATTAAAGGTCACCCCCTGGGGGTCTTTCCCGGTGTTGCATCTTTTGCATTGGAACACCTTTTTTCATCTTCCCGGATCAAAAATTATTTTTTTATTATTTTGATAGCGTTTTAAACCGAGAAATTTTCAAGTTTTAAAAAAATCCCGTGGCCACTTTCCCCCTTTTGCTTTTTCCGGGTTCAAAAACCCTTAAAACGTTTTAAAATGAGGTGCAAAGGTGGGTCGTCGGGTTCGTTTGAAAAAAAAACCGATTTGGGGCCGGGCTCCCTCCCCCTCCCCCTATTATACAAACCCCCCCTTTTTAGCGTTTTTGTTCAAAATTTGGAACGGTTTTGCCAGGGTTTTAAAATTTTAAATGTTTTTTCAAGGGGGGGGGGGGGGGGGGCCCCGGGAAACCCGGCCCAAACCCACACAAAAAAATCATTACATTTTCAGTTTATTTTAGGGGAGGAAAAACCCAATTTCGTTTTAAAAAGGGTTTAGTTGGTTTGAACTTCTCCAGTGCAAGTATCTGTGTCCGCTTTTTAACTGTCCTGAGTGCTGAGTGTTTTGCTGTGTGTGCGACCGTAAAATTTAAATTAGGGTAAATATTTTTTTTTTTTAAAAAATTGATAAAACTCGTGCAAATTGCAATAGATCGGCTTAAACCTATAGAACAATAAAATTTTTTTAATTAAAATTTTTTAATTTTGGGATTTGTTTTGGGCGAAATATAATAAAAGTTAGTTTATAAAAAAAAATTTTGAAAGATAAGGGGAAACATGATACTAAAAATTTTGGGTTTAATTACTTTCCCAAAAAAGAAAAGTGACCCCTGCAGACACTAAAAACAGTGATCCCTTGGGCAGAAAATCAGTGAGTGTGCGGCAAGTGAAGTGGTAGCGGTGTTAGTATTTAAATTTCGCAAAAAGAACCAAGGGGCAGTGGGTTTACAAAAAATGGGGACGAACCACCCTGCAAAAAAACACGACCCCAAAAACCTCTAAAAACCGATATTTGATTTCCAATTTTACCAAAAGGTCCAATAAAATTTCCGGGAAAGTTTTTTTTCCCAAAAAGGCCACCCCCGGCCTCTGGGGCGTTTTTTCCTAAGGTAGATTGCAGTGTAAAAGGGGGGTTTTTTGGGGCAACCCCTACTATAATAAAGTACAATGGGTAGAAAAATTCTTTTGAAAAAAAACAAAATTATTGTATTGTTTCCCAAGCCGAATTTTTCCCCAAAAAAAAGAAACTTTTAGAAAGGGGAAAATTGACCCATCATTTACTACCGTGGGTGCGAAAATTGGACAAATGCAAAAAAAAGGTGCAAAAAAAACGCATTCATCGCCCTAAAAAACGCAAAAAGCAGTCTTTTTAAGTTTAACGACACTTTTTTTAAGAACAAAGCTGATTGTTTTGATAACAGAGCATCAACCCACAGAGAGACTATTTAGAAGCGGGTTTAAGGAGAGGGTGGGGATCGACTTGTTATGGAACGTAAAATGCTATTTTTTTCAAACACTAGGAAAATTCCCGGGCCCCGGGTTTCGGGGCCCCTGACAAAAGTGTCCCCTTTAAAAGCTAACGCGGTATGTTTTCTGAAATATACCATTTTTTTGGGTGATTTTCGATATCGTTCAAAGGTACACACATAAAAACGGGCCCAGGACCTAAGGAGAAATACACGTCCAAACATAAAAAATGCATAATTACATCTATTCCCCAAAAAAATTAATTGCCAAAATGCAACGAGAGTTCTAAAACCATAAAAACACTTCAGGGGGGGTTCTAATGGACGAGACCACTGATTGTTGAAAATCATGAAAAATTGCTTTTTGTGTTGCGGTACGCAACGGTATTTTTTAAACGTCCATAAAACGTTAGGGGTCGATACAGAGGACAAATAAAACAAAACGCCGACCCCGCTTGTAAGGGGTTCTTAAACCAAGGATTTAAATTTTTAATAATTGTCTAAAAAAACCAAAAATTTTTGGGCCCAAAATTTCTATGACGGGGCGGTTTAACATGTCTGGGTCCAAAAATGGTGTGAGGGGACGTACAATTTTTTCCATTGGAAGGGCCACTGTTAAAATTCTGGTACTTTTTTTCAAACCCTCAAACCCAAACAGATCGGCATTTTTTTTCCCTTTGGAATCATATAAATTTTTATATTTTTTTCGGGAAGGGCAAGTGGGGCCATGCTACTTTTAAAAAAAGTTAAAGGAGCTTAGGAAAATGAAGTTTTGCCCTCTTAAGAAGCTATCAAAAACCACGGGGGGCATGCCGAGCAGAACTGTAAATTGGGTGAGGGAAAAATTTTACGAAGCTAAAAAATTTAAAATATTTTTTGGCAAGAGATTGAAGAAATAAAAAATTGACAGCAGACGGTCAAAACGAAGCAAAATCGTTGACGGGAAAATTTACAAAGATTTGATTTCATGTTTTGGCTTGTAGCTTTAAAACCCGCTGTTGAACATGATAAAAAAAGAAAGTAAAACCCTAAAACGATAAACTTTAAACTTTACTCGGAGCATAAATGCATTTTAAATCTCTCAAGTTTGGCAATACAAGATAAAAAATGCCTTTCAAGGCCTCAAGGATAAAGAAACCTCTTTTTGTAAAGAGAAATGCAAAACCAATGCCCAAACGTAAAAAAACCCAAGACAGAAAAAACTACTGCCCATTTTGACGAAAAAACCCAATACCGCGCATATCTTTTTTTTAATATTTTTTTTAAAGGGTTCCAAAAACATTATTTTTGAAGTAATTGACTACACTCTCGCGGGGCTTAATAGGCGTTTTTGACCAAAGGATTTGTTGCCACCCTTTTGAAGATTTAAATTTGGGTTTTTTTTTCTCGTAACCCCATCCAAAAAGTATCTACAAGTCGACGGGGGCAGCTTCTTTTGGTGTTGACAGCAGGGGAAATAAAATGGGAAAAATTTGCGCATCATGCGGAGTGATGGTAATTTTAAAGGTGTTTTTTTTACTTAAAGCCCCTTCTTTGGGGGCCCAGGGAAGAATCCAACATCTAAAAATACAGTGCGTTTAAAAACCGTTTTTGACTGTTTTTTTTTTTAACTTTGCCGTATCAACAGCTCAAGTTGAAAGAACTTTTTAGCAAAGTAGCGTTTTAAAAAAACAAAAATTTCTTTCAAAACTATGTTTCCCAGATGGGGTTTTTTCTGCTGTTGCTGATGCCCTGGGGGAACAAGAGAGATGCCAAAAAGCCCAACATCCAAAAACGAATAAAACAACTTTTAAGCAAATGCAGCCTGGAGCTCCTGTTTTAGGTGACCCCTTTAAAAATTGTAAAAATTTTTAATCCCCTTTGGGATTTAAAGTTTAAACCCCAATTTTTTCCATTTAACCCCGGAAAAATACACCCCAAAGGGTTTATCAAACACGGCATAAAGTTTTTTGTTTGAAATGGGGATAAGAAACACAAATTTTTATGTACTCGACTGTGTCTAACAGAATAAATTAATTTTTCCTTCCAGAAAAAAAAATGCAAAACCCAAATTCGCGCCACAAATAGCAAAAAAGGGAAAGCATAAATTTTGGCATCGAAGAGTTTCTAAATCTTTGTGAAATTCCCAAAACATTTTTGGGTTTTATTACAAAAAAAAAAATGCCCCCACCTTTTGGGAAAATTTAAATTTCCCCGAACATATTTTTTTTTTTAACAAAAGAAATTTTTCGCGGGGGTCAAACCCCTCAGGGAAAACCGACAAAGGAATATTGTAAAGAAACTCGTAAGTGTGATTTCCCCCCAACCCATCTCTCCCCAAACCCCAAACCCACAAATTCGGCACCAAAAATTTCGCTCTAGCTGGGGGGTTTCAACGACAACGTTACAATAATAACTAATAAATTATTTGTATTTGATAAATATTGTTGCACGGATGTAACCAAAATTGGGGGGAAATTAAAGTGAGGTTTCTAATGCCCACGGAGGCATAAAAAGGGTGATTGGAAGAATAATTTTGAAGGTGAAAAATAAAAGTAAAAATATAAAAGAAAACAGACAATTTAAAAATTTACATTTTAAAAAAGTTACCTGTGGCCCGGGGGTGGCCAACAGGCCATAGCTCAGCTCAGCAGTTCTGCACCTGCCCAGCCCTTTAGGCCTTAGGCCTAAAATTAAAGGCCTAGGGCCTAGGCCCCTAGTGTACTTAGGCCTACTACGGGGCCTATTTTTTTGGGTTTTGAAACCTAGTCAAATAAATTTGGGGAAATAGGGGGTGAGAGGAGGGCCCACTTTTTTTAGGGTTATTCAATGATAAGATTGAAAAAAAATTAGGGTCAAAATTAATTAATATGAAAATTTTCCAAGTTACAATTTTTCAGTTCCAAAAATTAAAATGATTTTTTGATTACACAAAAAAAAATTTGGGGTTTCTGCCCAGTCAGAAAATTTTTAAGTTAAAGTTGAAAGTTTGTTTGGTTGCTTTTGTGATTATATTTTCAGAAAATTTAAAAAACATTAGGAAATTTAAAAAATTTGTTGAATTTTAAAGTTCATTGGTTCTGATTGAAAAGGGGGGCGGGGAAATAGGCCTAAAAAATTTAAGTTAAACGTCACAAAAGCATTTCGTTTATGTTTGGGGGTAGGGTGGGTAAAAATTTGTATGATGATGTTATTAAACCCGGTGCGAGTCTTGAAACCATGGCCAGTTTTAGGTTTACTTTTCTGTTGAACCTTGTAGTTTTTCCAAACCCTTTAAACTAAATTTTTTGGGCTTTTTTAAAAACGGGGGGTTTTTTTTAAATCTTGTTGAGAGAGTGAAGAAGAAAAGGGCTATCAGCAGCAGTGGGAGTAGGGCCCTTTGCCTAGGCCCAAAGGTTTTTATGAGCCATATTCTCCCTTTAAAAGCGTACCTTTGGGCCCAAAAGAAAATTCCCCAATTCCGCCCCCGCCGACGAACTGACGTGTTGTTAATTTAAAGGTTATAGTTCGGGTGAAATGGGCGTCTGTGACGCTGCTTTTTTTGACTAAATGATCCGAAGTGTTTCCTTTAGTTTTTTTCATAAACGCGCAGATACCAGTTTTCCATATGTGCTGTATAGGGCTGGGGCAAAAATTAATTTTTTTTGGGGGGAGTTTTTTTCCCATCCTTTAAAAAATGGGGTTCGTCTAAGAAATTTTTGGGGTCAAATCGCTTCCCTTTTCAAAAATTTTTTTCAAGTCGTAAATTAGGGGGCGATGTGAAGTTTTGAAACTGCTTTACCGGCGTATTTTAACCCGGGTTTTTTGGTTTTTTCCGGGGGGTAGGATAAAAACGTGGCTATTTGGGATATAAGCAACCGTTTTGGGACAGGTTTTTTATTTTTTAAATTAAAGGGTTTTTTTTTCCCCAAATTTTATTGTTTTGCAGGTAATGTGGGGGGGCGTGTGGGGGGGGAAAATTCCCAAAAAGGGGGGGTAACATTTTTTTGAAAAAAAATTGGTGGTCTATTTTTAAAGGTTAGAATGTCCTTTTCCCCAATTATTTTTTTTTTTTTGGGGGCGGCAAAATTTGAATTAAAAAAAATTTCAAAAAATTTGTAAGTCCAACCCCCTTTGGGTTCCAGGGGGGCCATATTGGAAATTGCCCCCAAATACACGCGTACTCAAAGCCCTGTAAATTGGCCCTGCTTGGTATCAATTTCCAAATAAAAACGTAAATCCCCGAACACGCGGGTAAAACAAAATTTTGGGAAAAACAAACAAAAAACCTCTCAAATCCCGCCATTTTTTGGGTTTTTGTGGGTACCGGTATAAAGGGAACCCAAAAAGAACCCCAAGCAAAGTAAATATGGGGTGCTTGGGGATCAATTTCCCCCTAAATCGGACTTCCCCCCCAAACACGCGGGTAACACTGAAAATTTTTGGAAAAGAACAAATGAAAAATCTCAAACCCCTCCCAAATTTTGGGGTTTTTTGGGGACCCCGGGAGGGAAAACCCAAATTTTTGAGGGGAAAAGACCCATATGCATGTTTGGGATCAATTTTTTGGGGATTTTCCGGTTTAAGGTTTTAAATTTTTTTTGTTAAAAAAGTTAAGAGGGAAGATCATCTTTTCCCTTTTTCCCATAATTTTTCAATATTTTTTGCTTATTTTGTGAAGTGAGTCTGTAAAATGTGAACAAAATACACAGACTTTTTTTCAAAAACAAACAACCCTTTGCTAATTACTAAAACTCGTTGCAGTAAAATTCATTAAATAATCAAACTATGTTTTAATTCTTTTTCTCCTTGCCGGTGTCTTTAAGCCCCCGTCAAGTAAGTTTGGGGTGCCCACTGCTGGAGTATTAATTATTATAATTGAAAATACTGTTTTAATATTCTGTATCCCGATCAAAAGGGGCCTTAAAATTAAAAAAAACAATACAAAACAATCCAAAACAATCCTTTGCCCAAACTTTTCAAATTTAAATGTGGGATCAAAAATTGTTTTTCCCGGGGGGGGAACAGCACCGACGCGTCTCACAAAACTTACAGGGTCACATCAAGCTCACGAACAAAATAACACCGAAGTCCCAAAACAAAAAAGGGGGTGCCTGGACTCATCAAAAAAAACCCTGAAAAAATCTTCGGGGCCTGGACACTAAGGTGCCCCCGGAAGTATCTGGCTGCTCTCTGATTTTGAAAATGAGACTGGGCGATGGCGGGCCCCCCGTCCCCGTTTTGGTGACAAAAAAACACCACGAAAAATATTCCCAAACTTCCATCAAAAATTTTAAAGGACATTTCTTGCAATGTGATAATAAAAATCTCTGCCCAAATGCAATTTTTTTAAACAAACTGTAGGGGAAATTTATGGGGGACGAAAACGTCGCCGAACCTTTTCGGCGCTGAGGACAAAAAGGGAAAGTTATGTTCAAGGACCGTCAAAAAAGAGGGCAGGAAAAAAAATTTCCTTTTTTTTATCTATCCAAAAAAAGTCAGACCAATATGGGTTTTGTCTAAAAATAAAACCAAACCCAAAGGGAAAAAGTTAAAGTGTTGGGGGGGGGGAGCCACTTGAGCACAAGACTTTTTTTTTATTTTTCTGTCCCGTGATTTTTAAATAGACGATCTTTGAATATAAAAGAGGGATTGCCCTTCTTAAATTTTGGGCTCAAAAGGTGAAACGCGTTGGGTTTGGGGGAAAATCCCCAAATTTTGGGTTTAGATAAATTGAAAAAATTTTTGCTCCAAATGAGCTTTTTCACCCGCCCAAAAAGAGGTTTTTTTTTTGGTTTTTATTGGGGCAGCACTGGGGCCTTATCCAAAAACCACGTGCTGGTATTTTTTTTCATTTTATCGGGCTATTCCCGTCATCAACTAAATTTTTGTATCTCCTAAAAACACTAAGAATAAAATTTTAGGGAAGGCGGCTTGACAAAAGCTTGGGACATTTTCTTTTCAAACAAATTTTTCAAAATTTCGATTTTGCCCACTCACCACGAGGAAAAAGGCTTTTGTCGTCGGACCTCTCGAAAAGGGTCTATGCTTAAATTTTTGTTTTTTAAATTTAGAATCAGGAAGTTTTTTGGCAAAAGGGTTTGGTTTTTTTTGTTTAAAAACATCAAACCAAAAAATTTTCATTATCGAAACCTTTTCCCGGGGAAATCCTTCCCTTCCAAAACCGGGGAACTCCGGGATAAAGTTTTTTAAATTTTCTTAAATAAAACTTACTGTTTGTTTTACGGATAAATCCCCAAAAGATTGGGGGGGAGGGACGAAGAAACCCAGGGAAAAAGGAAAAAACTATTCCGCTCCCTTGCAAAAAATTTTTTTTTTTTGGGTTGCAGATAGTTCCCAACCTTTCCCGTGATTTTTTTAAAAACCACTTGGGGGTCCTTCAAAAATTGACCGGTTTCGTGCGGCCTTTTATGGGGAACCGATGGTCGCATGTTACTACACGTAAAAAAAATGTTTTAACACGGAGATAAGTCTGTTGATCTGGGGCTCTGAAAACAGTTGTAGTTGGGGTTCTCGGGCTCCCCTTTCCCCCACACATTGGAGTCCTTGGGCCCCAAAGCGAAATATGGGTACTGTTTTTGGGTGCTTCCCTCATCGTCACCCCCATAGCTGTCATACCCTTGCACGGCTAAATAAGGTGCCCCTTTGGGGGCTTTCACTGTTTATAAAAAAAAAAGTTTTAAAACAGTGCGTTTTTGCTTCAAGGGAAAAAAGCACAAACCAGGGAAAGCGTTAGAAAAAGGAAGATAGTAGATTCGTTTTTGAACCATAGCATCCTTTTCCCGGATGGAAAATCGACAAAACAGTTTTTAGTCCCAAATATAAAATAAAATAATAAAATAAATTTTATTTAGAGTCTTAAAACCCCCCAGTTATATAAATGATTTTTTAGTGGGGGACTTTAAAAACAAAACGACCAAAACCAAAACCCCGTAGGCCCCCCCCGCAATCGACGAGTGGGGCGATAACCAACCAAAGATTTGATTTTTTAAATAGGAAATATAGCAATCAGTGGTATGACAAAAAGCGAAAACCCGCGAATCCCAAAGCCAGAAAAAACAAGGCCGTTCAGAACAACCTAAATTTTTTTATGTGCTTCGTTTGGGGAGGACGGCCCAAAGTCACCGTTTAAAAAACCCTAAAAAACGAAAATGAAAGGACTGAAGTCCAAAACAAAGTTAAAAAAAAATTCTGGGGTTTTAAACGGGAATCGAACCCGGGACCTTCTGCATGGGAAACAGATACCCTAACCCAAGACCAACGAGCCACAAATACAAAGGACAGGCTTAAAGGGGTGTTAGTGGAAATTTAAAAAATTGTATCAATTTTTGTCGTTATTGATAAATTTCCAGGGCCTGCAGTCTGATAGAGGAAAAGATGCAAACCATCTATTGGGTACCCCTCTTGTGCCTAAGAGTTCCGTTTTGAGAGAAGTATAACATAATCAAATTTTATCAAACGCCCTTTCTCAAGTCGTATAGAAAATTCCAATGCCAGTCAACCCTGATTCCGAGTGCCTTTTATAGAGCAAAAGGAATGGAAGATCCCGGGGAAATGGCAATTTAAAAGTTTGGAAATTTTCCCCTTCTATAAAAACCCTTGTATTTGGGTTTTGAGAATATTTTGGGTTTTGGAGCAAGGATGACGACGGGTTTTTTCATGATTTTTTTAATAAGTGTTAGGAAAACTCGGGTTTTTTGCTTGGGGGAGGGGATAACTTTTTCCCCTTTTGAGTTTTGGGGGGGAAGGTCCCTGTGCAAAAGGAGGGATTTTTGGGTAAATGCAAATGTGTTTAGAAATGATGCTGCCCCTTTTGTAAGCAAAAATCCGGGAACATTTCTAGGGCCCGGGCCCGGGTGAAAGGGTTTTTTTATTCATTTTTTGATTTTGGATATCGGGTTTTTTCAAGATGGGGGTTGGATGTAGAAAAACTGATTTAAAATTTTCCCGTTATCCTCACCACCAGATAATTTTTTGTCCGAGGTCGGGTGTTCAAAAACCCGCCTTAAAAAAAACTCGTTTAGATGATTTGGGTATTACTTTTGGGTCATATTTTTGAATTCCCCCTCATGTTGACCGTGAGTTATTTTTGGACTAGGGGCCTAAGTTGAAATATTGATAATCTGCCAAGTAGCCTTTGATATGTTATTTTTAGAAGATATAAACCCAAACATTTATGGTAAACGTTTGGCTTTGTCTGATGTAAAGTGGCATGGGGGTTTTTTTTTATGTCAATATTTTATGTTGTTTTAAAATTTTAACCTTAAAAAAAATAAAACACCAATATTGACCAAAAAATAGAAAATGGGGCGATTTTAAACTTACCTATTATACATTTTTCGAAAAAAATTTATAAGCTTAACGAAAAATCACGAAAAATGGGCACCAAACATGCATATGTGCCCATTTTTCTCACAAATTGGGGCCTCCCCTTCCCAAAAATAAACCCAAAAAAGGGGGGGTTCTGAGAGTTTCATTTGTTCTATCACAAAATTTTAAATGTTACCCGCGTGTTCGGGGGGTATGAATTTTTGTGGAAAAATTTATACCAAGCATTCCCTATTTTTCGTGCTTAGGGGGGCAAATTGGTGCCTATACCGGGACCCACAATAACCAAAAAGGCGGGATTCTGAGAGTTCCTTTTGTTTCTATTACAATTTCAGTTTTTCCCCCGCGTGTTCGGGGAGTACGTTTTTAGGGGAAAATTGATACCAAGCTGCCATATTTACATGCTTTGGGTATCAACGTTGTATTTGGGGGAAATTTTCCCCAATATGGCGCCCATGGAACCCAAATGGTTAGACTTACGAATTTAAAATTTTTTTAATTCGATTTGCCGTCCTCAAAATATGTAAAAATGACATTCGAACCGTCCAAATAGACCACCAATTTATTTTCAAAAATGTTCCCAACCCCCTTTTTGAATTTAACCCCCACACGCCCCCCACATCACCTGCAAACAATGAACTGCGGAAAAAAAATGCATTAATTACAAATAAAACACGTGTGCAAAAGGCTTGCTTGTATCACAAATACCACGTTTTTGCACTATTTTCCTTGTACCCACCAGACTATTTTGCTCGCGTCGTAGATGGGGCTGGGGGGTCCAGTCGTCTTCATTTTTCTAAGTGCTGGTAATCATGTTGGTCGTCGCTAGGTGGCGACACCGTGCTGTATTTTTGTTTTAGGTTTTGGGTTATCGGGTATATTCTCACTCTCTAGGGCGTGGGCGACATCTGTTCGTCTGGGGTACTTAAGATTGTTTATATTACCACCCTAGTTGCCAGGCTTTGAGACAACTTGTCTGGGTGACTGGGGACGTAGTCTACGTTCTTATGTTTATACTGGTCTGCCCTGACAGATGAATAAAATGAATATAAACTAACAATTAAAATTATGAAAATATAATGATGAATAAAAAATTATAATAAAATTACAATTTATATAGGTTGTTGTTTTGTTAGTGCTTATTGACTGACTTTATTCTTTAATTAGACTGGTATGACAAATACTTTGACAAATTGATGAAGAGCAAATTAATTATAGATGAAATTAATTGATTGATTATGGGAATTAATTGATTTAATGGTTGATTGGTCCGTACGTAGGTACGAAACATTACAGGTTATAAGTTTTTTAATGTTACGGCCCACATATATGGGTTTTACTGTTGGTGTAAAAAAAAAATAAGTGCTCGGGCAGTAAACATTTTAGTTCTGATTTGAAAAGCATTCAAGATCTAAAATCTGCAGTCTATTTGCCGTCGGTTGAAAGACTTATCAAATACCGGTGTGATTAATAAGTTATGTAACTAAAAGTACTTATTTTAACCACAAATGCATGCAATGCAGAGCAGAGGATGTCAAACTTGTTTTTTAAATTGTTCTACACGTAACCTCAACATGAGTAGATCTCACTTTCACATTGACAGACAAATTGACTTTTTAGTTAAGATAAAGGTAATAATCAATGCAAAATTGGCTTTATATTTCACTTAATCCGGGGGGTTGAAATTCTGTATAGTTCCGGGGAGCGGATTGCCCACCGTCTCGGGGCCCCTTCAGGCGAACTTCATCCCGATTTTGAAATGGAGGGTCGAAAAGGGCTTTATAGCTGGGTTTGTAGGAGATCCTTTAAATGAGGCATGTAATTAAAGCATTAATACTTTCTTCTGGGGGATAGAGATGGTTCTGCAATTCGCAAAGAAGACGGGGGAATGGGCTCGTAGGGAAAAAGCTCCTTGGATAGCTATATCAGTGTGGTGAACTGTACCAAGCCCCTTGATATAAGGTCTAGCCGAATCATAAATAAAACTAGAAAAATCCAACTTGAGGGATAAGGGAGCGTAAAGATGAAACATGGTTGTAGATCAGCCCCCCAAATTATATTGCTGAGCACCGTAGGATGTTCCAAAGGCTTAAAAAAAATTTGGGTTCGTAGCTTTTTTGGTAGGGGCCCTCCAGATAATTTTTTATCAAATAAAATTCCCAAAAATGGGTTTTTTCGGCAAATGGTAAGGCAGGTTTCCCCCATGTGCGGTGGGGATTAGAAATAACCCCGGGCAAAACAAATAGCACACATGTGGTTTTAGAATTAGAATTTATTCCAGTTTAGCTGACCTCCCCAAAGGCGCTTTATGTTTAGTTGTATTGACGTTAAATCGAACTAAAATAGAACCCGGGAGTAAATGGAAAAAATCACTACAAAAAGTATGATTCACTGGTTTTTTTATAGGAGGTGATACTTTAGGGATAGGGGAAAAACATATGACATTAAAACTATCCTTGGGGGACTCCGTTCTCTCGATAAAAAGGTCTAGAAAAATATTTCCCAAATTTGAACCCTAAAAATTATTTCAGATAAAAATTTGAAATAAAAAAATTGGAGGTGCCCTTTAAAAACCCAGTTATTTAAGTTTTTTAAAATGCCATATCTCCAGCCTATATCGCCTTTTTCCCAAAACAAAAAAAATAGCCACTCGTTTGTTTTTTTAAAAATGCATCTCGTATGTACCCTTCCAAACCCGACAAGGTGATCATGAACCGACCGCCTTGTCGAAAGCCAAGTTTGGGGCAAACAGTTGCGGCCTCCCAAAACCCCCTTAATCTTTTTTTAAATCATACGTTCGAGAAGCTTACACAGGCCTCGTGGTGAAATTGGTCTATAGTTTACAATTTTTTCTTGTCTTTGCCCGGTTTAGGATAGGGATAGTTGTTCCCTCCAGGGTTAGGAAATGCCCCCTCTAGCCGATGCGGTTTTGCGTGTTGAGGATGAATTGCTGAATTTTGGGGGGTAGGCGTTTTAAACATTCGTTTAACGTCATCAGGACCAGGGGGAGAGTTTCTTCAGGCCTTAAGGTTTTAAAAAAGATCTTTAAAATCAAGGTTACCGAATGCGTTATATAAAGAGAGGACAGTGATTATTTTTGATTGAATATTGCTTAAAGTCTATATTTATGCCTTTTGGGTAATCGAGACGATAGTGGTGATAGATAGGATGAAGTATGAAAAGACGGGAGGGGGAAAACCCGGGGACCGGGACGTAGCCTACTTCTTTCGAAAATACCAAGGGGGCCAACGGCTTAAAAGTCCCCTCCGACAGGGCGGTGTAATTTGAAGTCATATAGGTTCCCCACTAAAAAAACCCGGGCTGCCGGCAACGACAAGGAGAAAGAAGCCCTTCACTTGTTTTGAAACCCCCCATTGCTCTAACCAGCGGATCGTGGGTTTCAGGGGAAGCGGTCACCCACCTACCCATGACCCCCCCGATTTTGCTTAAATTCGCGGGGTTCGAGTGGGAACCGGGGAAAAAGAGCTCGGCTAAACCCCTGGGTTTTGAGGACAGTAGAGTTTTCAATTTCTGATAAAAACAAAAAGGCAAGAGGATGCCAATGTTCGGGGACAAAATTTTTTGATTGTGGGAAAAAATTTGCAAAATCAATGAGTCAATAATAAAAACAGATTTCACAGAGGAGAGCTCGTTTTAAAAGAGGGTCCCTTGTTTCAGGGTAATGAGATATAATTTTTCGATAATAAAAGGAAAAATAGAAAAGTGGATGTTTTACCGAATTTTAAAAAAAACCAAAAAAGACACTAAACAACGTTGGGGGAAAGATTTAAAGCGTAGCAGAGGGTTACTTTGCCATAATAAAACTCGGTTATTAAGGGACCCAAAAATGAAAATGGGTTATTTCTTGAAAAGCGTAAGTTGATCTCAAGTTGTTACATTTGGAATGGGAGTGACACCCGAAAGCTTCATGTGCACAAGGGGGGCCCCTTCAGGAAAACGAAAAACTCAAAACTGCAGTGCCGGGATCAGGTATTGGTGCCATCGGGAACGTAAATACATTCGTGAAATACCAAAATATAGTTAATACGGACCGATGATCCACATAAAGTAGAACAATGGACACGAAAACGAGCAAAACGAAAAACGTACCCATTCCCGCGGAGGGCAACTTCTCGTACAACTGATGCAACCACGAAAACTCATCTACAGACCAAGTAGTTGAAGAAGGATGCTATGATATGATAGTAACAGATATTACAGAACCATATGAAGAGTAATCTTAGATCTTGATGTAATTGATATTACTGAAGTAAACAAAATCGATCATGAAATATTATTCGAAAGCATAGCCGAGACAGAATCAGATAGACTGGGTAGAATGCCGACGCAAGTTGAAGGAAAATAGATGTGTGTCGATATCATAAAAGTTAAAGGATATTTTCTAAAAAATCCCTCGCTTTATTGTTAGGACAATTGTTTGGTCTGTTAGTTAGTTAGTTAGTTATTGGGTTTAAGGGCACAAAACACTTAGGTTATCAGTGCCCGTATTCTCTTATTAATGGCATGTTATTTTTTTAAAATCTTATTGTACAGCTGGTTGATTTCAGGTATTTACCCATGTATTACATGCATATTGAAAAATTTCGATTACTACATCCGGGTTTATACAATTGCACGTACAAAATGTAATACTACGAGCCTATGAAATATTCCGATCTCAACAGACTGTGCGAGCAATGAAACGGTATGTGGTTGAACGAGGTGATTGTAGATATTGTCAAGTTGAGAGGTTGATTAGCCCTTTGGGAGTAGATGTTATTTACCAAAGTAACTATTGTTCTGGGGGAACGTAGCTGTGGTTTGTGACACAGACTAATCTTCCCAACAGTGACCGAAATCGATAGGTATTTAATGAGGTGGTTTTCTAGGACATGTATAGAGAGGATTTTTATCACAAACAAGGACACAATCTCAGCAAAAGAAGGAGCACTTGTATTTAAAACCCCAATCATCCTAATTAGCCTGTTGGTTAAGCTTATGCATTTCACCTGATTGAACGTGAGTTCGAACCCCCATGTAGTGAGTGACCCTTTACCTATAGTAATGAAACCATGTCTTACTTTAAGTCCCCCCTCTCTGGTTTGGTCCTGGATCAGCCCTGACTCAGTCTCGGACGTGGGGGTGCAATGTTCTAACCTTCTTCTGACTTCTTGCCTCTTGATCGGCTAATCCATTCGATAAATCGGTGTTTCCAATGCCTGCTAATATTACTCTCTTGTCTCAACCTTTTAATTTTCCCCTCGTGTCAGATTGTAC
>JAMZAV010007620.1:0-44070 GCA_024449915.1 Sweltsa coloradensis
CAAAACCCTTTCCATAAGTGAAAACGGTCTATAAAATTTTAATACATAATAAAACTATTCAAACCATTACAACATAACAATTTCAGTCACATTCCTACATATGGAAATTCAGATTTTAAAAAAATCAATACATTCAGTTCTATATTTTATTGAATCTACTTTCTTTGATACTGTTTGGTAGGCTATTATACAATTTAATTCCATTAATAAAAATTGATTTTTGGTTACCAGTCTTATTTTGTAAGTTTAAATGAAATTGATTGGCCTGCCTAGTTTGGTGATCGTGAACTTATCATGTGCACCAAGTGCGATTTACCTAATATCACAATACAATACAATTTTAAATTAGTTAAACAAAGATAACAAAAAAAATCCATAAACATGAATATATTTTGTATGGTGTTGTATGTATATGTATGTTTGAATGTATGATTGTGTGAGTGAGTGTATAGTCTACTAGGAAAACGCTCAGTTGGACGCGTTGTTGAGCGAGCACCGGTACGTGCAACACGACCCGAGTACGACATTCCCATAATGTTACATACCAATAAGACTTTAAGGTCTTGACCGATTTAGCTGAAAATTTGTAAAATAGGAGAGAATGGATAAAATCCACCGCCATCTAGAGGACCTTGACATCATTTCTTTGGGTTGATGTTGTTGATGTTTATTAGGTTTAAGGGCGCGTCAACCGTTCTAGGTGGCAGTGCATAGTGACCAGAATTCTCGTGCGGCTTTTCGTTGCCATGGTAACGTTACTTTTGTTAAAATGTAATTTCTATCTACACTACTTATCGGATCAAAATAAAATTAACATATTCGTGACCGGACGGACATTCTAAATGATTTGGCTACCTCAGATTTTGTCGCCGTTCAGTTTAAAAAAAAACTTTAGATTACTTTAATGTAACTTTATAACTTTTTGAACGATTTTGCCACAAAACAAATGGCATTCAATCGGGAACGAAGCTTGCGGATGGTCAAAATTTCAACTCGATCCGAGACTCCGTTCGACCGCTATCATGAGCCAAAAAAGCTGCGCGACTTTCAGTTGCCATGGTAACGGTACTTTGTTATAATGTAATTTCCATCTACACTACTTATCAAATCAAAATAAAATTAACATATTCGTGACCGGACGGACATTCTAAATGATTTGGCCACCTCAGATTTTGTGTCCGTTTAGTTTGAAAAAAAACTTTCGATTAACTTTAATGTAACTTTTTAACTTTTTGAACGATGTTGCCACAAAACTATACAGCAACCCGCATAGTTGGTATGTACATGTGTGCAAAATTTCAGGTCGCGACCTGTATCGAAGCAGTAACAGAAAGAAAAAAAAAACAGACAGACAGACAGACAGACATTCGAGCCATAAGAGTCAAGTGGAGACGCTCGCTTCGCTCGCTCAAAAATATAAATTGTGTGTGAAGGCGCAAGTGACTGAAGATATTATTGAAGTTAATTATCAGCTTTTTCTTTTACTTGATTTCAAAATTGATTAATATTAATTATTACTATTGTGTAAATCATCTAAATGAGGCCTATTCAAAGTCAAAAATTGTTAGAAAATAATTTGCAATTTTAGTTTGAAGTTTTGAATGAAGTTATTCCTGTCAATTTATTGCTACAAATTAGTCACTTGCGTGTGCCAATATACACGAAGCTATTATTAATTTTATACATTATTTTATTATTAACAACAATATTCCCATCCACATTGCTAGGAAGATTGTTGGCGACGTTTTTGCCGCGCCCTTGTTTATGGAGATTTCTTCTGGTGCCGGTGCTAGTTTCCTATCGCTGTCGAGTAGGACTATTCTTGTGAATGGTCTTGGCTTGGCTAGCAGTAGCGCTATCACTCAGAAAGGTAAGTGTAACTTATCGATGGTGAAGAACCAATACCTTCTATCTGCCAAAAAGCAAATTGTTCAGGAGAGCATTAAAACTGATTAAAAAAAGTTACTAGTTGGCGGTGGCAGATAGGAGATATTGATGTAAGGTACCGGTAGTCTCTTTTGGAGATGTTTAAGCATTGTTAGATAGGAGCTTTTAACATAAAAAAATTCGAAATAATTTTGTGTATCCATAGACACAAAAATCTCATTTTTGCAGAAAATGTCAGAAGGTATTGGTTCTTCACCATCGATATGCAGATGCTTCGTTCACATTACTTACCAGGAATTTCTTGCTTTAGACATTGATTAAAGAAGGCTTTAAATGCTTTAGAAGAGAGCGCAGCGCTATTTCGAAATTTGAAACATATTTTGAAATCCTTTTTGAAATCCCGGCACCACCGCCATGTGGATGTAAATGGTAGATTTGCACACATCGAGACGGCGGTGCCTGGTACTTGTTTACTTCTTGTTTACCTAGGTTGTTTTCAAAATGTTAATTGAGGCTCTTTCTCCGAAATTATGGTAATATAACATTTTAAAAATTTGTTAACAGATATTGTGTCCAAATAGCAAGTTCCTATTAGGCTAGCTAGTGTATTGCATAGTTTTCAACTGATTGAAGTCCGGCCTAGGCCGCCACCATTTCTTTGTTTCGGGGACTAGGGCCTACTAGGCCTAGGCCCTAGGCCTACCTACCTAGGCCTAGCCTACCCATTTCCCAAATTGCTAGTACTAGGCGAAGGCCTAGGGCCCTAGGTAGGTCCTACTACTAGGCAGATAGGCCTGCCTTGCCTAGCCGGCACTTCTTTGGTTGGTAGGCTACTTGGTAGGCTAGGGCCTATTGGCCAACTTTTCAACAAGGTGAAAAGTAGGTTGGGGGGGGGGGGAGGCGAAGCATATTATCATCATTATTATTTTTATTATTATTATTATTATTATTATTATTATTATTATTATTATTAAAACATACGCCTTAACCTTTCCTCTGACATTGCAGTAGGCAGAGGCCTAGGCCCTATTAAAAAGTTGGCCCATACCAATGAAGAAGTAGGCCCTACCGGATAGCCTAGCCTAGGCCACCCCCAAGGGATAGGGCTAGGCCTAGGCCTACCTATTTCAAAGCCTAGGCCTAGCTAGGATAGGAAGCTGCCTAGGCCCCTACCGCTAAAAATACGCATTAGGTAAAATTATTATATGTAATTTTTTATAGGGCTAGGCCTACTTGTCCATGTTTTCTCTCATATGTAGGCCTACCTAGATGGGTGGCTAGGCCCTAACCCTATGCTAGGCCCTAGGCTAGCCATGCTAGGCTAGATGATGGTCTTCCTAGGCTTGACCCCTACTAGGACCTAGGCCTAGCACCACCGTAAATTATCCCTTCTTCACTTCCCCCCCCCCCCCGAAATTCTTCATTTAAGCCTACTAACGTTTTAAATGCGCTGGCTCTATTTACTTCCTTAAGGTGCAAGGGTGTATTTTGCTATTTTCACCCACTTTCCGCATGTGCAAGGGTATCTTGAAAAAAGATTATGTCAATTTCGATTAAACTTTTGACAAACCCAGTGAGGCCTACTAGGCCTAGCCTAGCTCTACCAACTAACACCGACGCTTCGCGCGATCTTCCTAACCCCCTACAAAGGAAGCTGGAAAACCTCGTAGGCCTAGGCCTATGCATGAATGGGCACTTCTGTACTTGGCGGGTCCCAACATTTTTTTTTTCAATGAAAACATACACACCCGAAATCCTTTCTGTTACAAAACTAGGCCTACTTTCGTTAGGTTAGCCGAACTTTCCGCTGGCTACAGTGCGCCGCCCGCTAGTTCTAGATGTGCTTCTGGATGTAATTATGGTAAGACCTACAGATTGCTGGCTTGAATGTGCAGTTATTAAGGGTATAAGTGATCATAAGGCAGTTTTAGCAGTGATTGAAGGGGGCGCAGTAACCAGGAATGACGTGGAGAAAAAAGACTTCGTGGATGTACAAAAAGGCGGATAAAGAAAGCATTAGGGAATTCCTAAGGGAGAAATATCAAGGGTGGAGAGAAGCGAGAGGGAGTGTAGAGGAAATGTGGGGTGGTTTTGTAGAACTATGCAAGGAGGCCAGGGAAAACTGGGTACCAAACAGGGAATATAAACCTAATGATGATCCTCCTTACTACAATACTCATATAAGGGCACTAAAGAAGAAGGGAAGGAAGCTATTCAATAAGTATAGAAGAACAAGGGATGAGAAAGACAGAGAAAATTTTAAAGAGGTCGAGAGGAAACTAGTTAGAACTAAAAGGGAGAGATGGGAGAAGCATTTGACTAACATGATGGATGAGGAGGATAAACAGGGAAGCTGGAATAGGATGTATAACTACGTAAGGGGAAAGAGAGGAAAAAGAGGGGGCTTACCAGTTCTAAAAGGGGATAATGGCACTCTACTTGTGGATAATAAGGATAAAGCGGAGGCTCTTAATAAATACTATGCTGAGGTCTTCCAAGATAGAGATAAAAATAACAACAAGGGACTGAGGGAAGGAAGGGGAGGTGAAGAAATCTCGGTGAACGTTGATAAGGTGACTAAGGTGATAGCCTCACTAAAGAGAGGGAAGGCCCCGGGTAATGATGGCCTCACGGGAGACTTTCTCCAACTGGCAATGGGGGAGACGGCACTGTACATGTGTAATATAATTGAGGCTTCACTTGAGAAAGGGGAGGTGCCTGACAGCTGGAGAGAGGCTATTGTGATACCTGTCCACAAAGGGGGGGAGAAGGGGAAACTAGGAAACTATAGACCAATATCTTTGACATCAGTGGGGTCGAAAATCATGGAAAGGGTAGTTGGGGATTATATAAAGGGGATTATAAGGGATAAAAAATGGCTGAATGAAAGCCAACATGGATTTAGGAAGGGATACTCATGCGAGACGCAGCTCATGGGATTGGTTAATGACATTGGTAGCTCACCTGATAAAGGGGAAATAGTGGACGCAGTGTTCATTGACTTCGAAAAAGCTTTCGGCAAGGTTCCACATGATAAACTAATAGGGAAGCTGGAGGGGGTCATAGATGACCTATGGGTAAACAGATGGGTCAAGGAATTTCTTAATGACAGAAGACAGAGGGTGAAGGTGGGGGTGGACCTATCAGACGAGGTGGAAGTGACATCAGGGGTGCCCCAGGGGAGTGTGCTGGGTCCTCTTCTGTTCGCAATATACATTAATGACATAGCAGACAGAATGGGAGCGAAGGTAAGGCTTTTTGCAGATGACTGCGTTATCTACAGAATAATCAAGGTAGTAGGGACGTAGATGACCTGAAACAGGACTTGGATAGGCTTGGTGAATGGGTAGTGGGGAATAAGATGAGCCTAAACGTAAACAAATGCAAATGGATAAGATTTACAAGGAAGAGGAAGGTACAAGGGTTAGGGGATGGATACTCATTAATGGGGAATGATCTTGAGAAGGTGGAAAAATTTAAATACCTAGGAGTATGGCTACAGAGTAAGCTAAGCTGGGAGGTCCATGTGAATGCTACCACAAAAAAGGGTTTTAGATGTCTGAACTTTGTAATGCGAACATTGAAAGGAGCCAGTAGTGAGTTAAAGGGGCACGCTTATAAACGTTGGTAAGACCTGTTGTAGAGTACGCTGGGTCTGTATGGGATCCATATAGGAAAGGGGAAATAGAGGAAATTGAGGCAGTGCAGAAAAGAGCGGCAAGAAGGGTCCTAAGGAAGGGTAACAGGTGGAAGGAGGAGGTGATAAATGGGCAGCTTGTAAGGACATATGATAGTGTTACAACCATGGTACAGGATCTAGGATGGGAAAAGCTGGAGGAAAGGAGAAGGATCGACAGATTAGGGAAAATGTATAGGGTGACCAGGGCTCATGAAGGTTGGGGGGAAATAAATAGCCAACTAAGGAGGGCAAACTATGTTGCCAGAGGGGATCACAAGTGGAAGTATGAGAGGGGAGACATGGGCAACAGACATAGGCAGATACTCCTTCCTGGCTAGAACGGTGGTCGAATGGAATGGCTTACCAGAGGGAGTTGTGGAGGAGAAAACCGTTAAAGGCTTTAAGAAACAAATGAAGCTGCTGCCGAAGGTAAATCCTGAACAGGGTCTAGGGAACAGGCAAGACTAGATCATGCCCATGATGGGATATGAAGAGAGAGAGAAAGGGGAAGCTAAGGGCAAGATGAAAGAAACTGGGCATGTAAAGTGCATAAGTGCAAAGGAGTAGAGAAGAGTGAATAAGGCAAGCCTAGAAGAAGGGATAGGCCTACCCTATGTAGAAGGGGAATGACTAAGTATGAAGGAACAAGGAAATGGAATTACAATAAGAAGGAAGGAAGGAAGGAAGGAAGGAGATAACAAACCTACCACCGACTTTAGTCATTTGTAGGGGAAGAAACCAAATACCAAATACCAATACCAAATACCTAGGATATTTTCGAAAAGAGCGCACCCGAAATCCTTTCCGTTAGTGTATAAAAGTTGGGACCCGCCAAGTAGGCCTACAGAAGTAGCCTACCCATGAATGTGCGTAAAATTATTTTTTTCTTCCTAGACACCCTCGCGAATGTGCAGAAAGTGGGTGAAAATTGTAAAAAAAACTTGCTTCCAGACACCCCTCTGCTAGCCTAGGCCTAAGTGGCCACCGCCATGGTTTCTTTACATGGCTAATATTATGTCGATCTTGGCAATGTTTTACATGATAATGCACATGCGCATGTTTATCTAATGTTAATTATTCATATTTTAAACTGACTAGGGCACGAAGGGTAAGGCAGGGGACCACAAGTAGGCAACGATATGAACAAAGGACCCTTCAAATCAACAGAAAAATGAAAAAATGTGATATGTGTAAGCCATTTATGATAATTGAATGCTATTGTACACCGTTAAAAATATTAATATTGATAAAATATTATATTAATATTATGTCAAATTCAAATGGCCAACACCAAACGGATTTTGACCCTGCATGCCAACCGTATTGTCTGTAGCCTATGTGAGAATAGTCGACAGCAACATCCAGGGAGGTCTATTTATTAAAAGTGACGGCGACAATAGTCGACCAAAATGACAATTTTAGTGAGAAGAGCAAGTTGAGAACTACCGCCTCGAATTTTCATCATACCAAATTAAATTGTTATTAGTTATTACTTATATTAACATTTGAGCATGTTACATTATTCATAAGACTTTCTTATTGCACTCATAATAATGTCATTAAGACATTAGAGTATTGAAAGTTATCCCATAGGCTACAAACTAAAAACTAACTTATAACTAGGTAGGCCTACATAGGTAGGTATACAATATACAGTAGTGCCTGATAGCATGGTAGACAAAATTATTAGGTAATAATCAGAGATTCAAAACACTGAACATCCAGATTCCAAACCAAACTTATAGTGTTCCATATATGGATAAGTCACTAGTTAATAATAAAGTAAAAAATAAAGAATAGTATTTTAAACCTTTTTTATACATGATTAAAATATTCTGTTACAGTATAAAATCCATGTTCCAGAAAAAATGATTTTACTTTGAGCTTAAATGTCTCTCTGCTACAAGTGTGCATAACTTGTTTTATGTCATCTGGCAGTTTATTGAATACTTTAACTCCCATATGGACTGGATCGTTATCTAGCAACTTAAGTCTATGTCCCACCTGGTGTAGGTTGAGTCTACCTCTTGTGTTGAATCTGTGAAGCCCATCATTTGCAATAAAATATGTTGGGAAATCATGTACAAACATTATTACCTCCATCATGTACAGGCATGCCACCGTAAGGATTTTTATTTCTTTAAAATATGGTCGGCATGAGACCCTTCTTCCCAGATGCAACATAATCCTCAGGGCCCTTTTTTGTAAGACAAATACTTTTGTAATATGTGTTGTTGCACCCCAAAATAATATTCCATACGAGATCAGAGATTGCACGTTGGCATAGTAAACCATCTTTGTAGTTTTATTGTCACATTGTGAAGATAGGGTCCGCATCATAAAGCATGAGCTACTGAGACGTTTGCACAAACACTCAATATGAGATATCCATTTTAACTTATAGTCAAGTGTAAGGCCAAGGAACTTTGCATGGTCCACTATCTCAATGGATATGTCATTATGTGTGATTGTGTGTTTGTCTTGCTCTCCCTTTATTTGGAAGCTCATGATTTGAGTTTTAGAGCAGTTCATCTTCATTTTATTAGCTGTGAACCATGCTTCTAATACTTTGAGAATACGTTCAAGTTTTAGTAGTAATTCATGAATGTTTTTTGCTGTTATCACCACACTGGTGTCATCAGCGAAAAGAATTGCTTTACATTCACCATCTAGATTAAAAGTAAGGTCATTTATGTACAGACTAAAAAATATTGGGCTTAGATTTGACCCTTGGGGGACACCGGTTATGAGAGGTTCCCAACCCGAAGAACTGCTCTCGGTTCCTACATCCACCCTTTGTTTGCGATTGGAAAGGTACGACTTAACCCAAGATCCTGCCACACCTCGAATTCCATAGTAATTTAATTTTTTCAGGAGTATTTTATGATTTAGAGTATCGAAAGCTTTAGAGAGGTCGCACATGACAGTTCCTACCACCTCCTTCTTTTCCAATGATTGGTTTATCTTATGAATAAGTTGGAACGTTGCAGTCATGGTCGAATCAACATTGAAATGTTGATTTGTAATTGTTGCCAATACACAGCTTATAGGCTATTAGCAACTACGTCACAAATCGATGAGAATGAGGGGTATTCTCCGCTTTGAGCCCAACTGATGGACAAGCATCGCTCGTTTCGCAAGTAGACGCCTGCTGAACATCGCACAACTTATCACGCTCCAACTTTTACTCTATTCATTGTTGGGAAAAAACTTAAAGAGGAATAGGCTAATATTTAGCAAACATATCATTCCTTCTAATAGCGATTATTTTGAATTGTTAGACAAACGTTAATGTGTTATATCGATGTACGTATTGAAATAACATTTAGGCCTAAGACTTTTACTTTTTTTTGAAATTAAATAAAACAACTTCAATTGACAAAAACCTAGTGATCGGATTTTGACAAGACCTCTTTCAAAATTTTCATCAGACTGTTTAACAAGAAATAAATAAACTTTCTAGATAGAAAGTGCACAGAACGAAAATTTACAGCATAGGGTAATATGCATGGTAGGCCTAGGTATGTGTTTTCATCTAAAATACAAGCTTTTGACGTGCGGATGAGCCGTGAAAATCTGCACGCTATGCTGTAAAATTTCGTCCAGTGCTTTTTCTATCAAGAAGGTTAAATTATTTCTTCTTTTATTAGTTGGATGCATATTTAGAGAGAATTGTTGTTGAAATCCGATCAGTACCTAGTTTAGAGTTTTTTGTCAATTGAAGTTGAGAAGACCTAAAGTTGTTGATAATTTTGTCATTTATAATGCGTAAATTGTTATAACAAGCTAACGGTTCTGTTAAAAAATTCGAAATAATCGCCATTAGAAGAAATCATATGTTTGACTAAATATATTATTTCTCTTAAGTTTTGTCAAAATAATGAATAGGATAAAAGTTAGAGCGTGATCTTTGTTGAGCCGTTCACCAGGCGTCAACTTGCGAAATAAGAATGCTTGTCCATCAGTTCGATTCGCGGCCACTTGCCAGCGAGCTGTGACGTCACGTGAGGGTTCCCTATAAGCTTGTAGGCCTATAGCTGCAGTTTGATGCATGATTATTGTCACTAAAGTTGTCAGTTCGGTCGACTATTGTCGCTTTGTCGCTGTCGATCAACTGTTGTCACTTTGTAAAGCATAACATACATAACATAACATAAACATAAAATAACATAATAACATAAAATACAGGAATGGCGTGTTTACATGGGCCTTGTTTCAGCCTGGGATCTGACACCTCACATCTACATTGAATAGACCGGTTTTGCGGCTAGCCTACCTGTACATTCCTATCAGGACATAGTTCAGTCTTCAGTTTTACACCAATCTCAAAATTGTTCTCAAGAAAATGTTCTAAGCACACGCGCGACTACTTGCTTCTTGCTTGGAACAAAATGTTCTCTCAGTTCTCGATTCAGCCACCGCTTCTTAAATGTAGGTCTATTTTTCTTTAAAGTTTATCAGAGAATTAATGAAATTATAGATCTAGGCCTATGCTTATTTTTACCTGAATCATTGCTACACTTAAACACACGTCATCGGTTAACCATGCTTTAAAAAATCTCACTTGAACTGATCTAATGCCTAGGTATAACAAGTAACAACTGGCAACTGAATGATAACAGCATAGCGTGGCTGAGGGCAGTAGGCACGATGTGACAGCCGAGAGCAGTAGGTGTATGCCTCAATTGACATCACAAGTGGTGCACGCCAGATTTAAAATCTGATGCGTAACTTCTCCATAGGATAGTTTGTTTTTTCTTTATAACTTTGCTTTAAGTTAAAATGGTATTGGGATATATTTCATCTGAACGCCACTTTTGTCAAGATGAGAGTCGTCCTATAATGGTCACGAGTTGCCACCGCTACGTTTATTAGCCTAATCTCGTAGAGGCTGGGCAGGTCTATTGTCACTATTGGACTAAGGTTTGATACCTAGGTATGGTACACTTTGGAAGAAAACTCTCAATATTGGCCTAAGCCTAGTTCTCCTGACTAATACCTGTTTAATCATTGCAGGTTGGTTCAAGATTCCTTTTGCAGTTTTGCAGTAGCCTACCAGTAGATATTTTGAGTGCCATTCTCCAATCTTCCCAAACCTTGAGAATCTTCTGTCCTGTCAGAATGAAGGGCTACTGGTAACTGGTAAGTGAGGTACCAATTATGATGTATATGCCTACATTAATTTATATTGGTAGACTAATTATTGTGGAGATAGTTTTTTTTATGATTTTTTTCTAAGGGTGTTAACGTAGACTATACCTATGGTATCAATGTACCGGTACTTGATCATATCATAGACTACGTTTACCACACAGTTTCAAATCGGTTTAGGCCTACTCAAAATGATTCAGGCTGAAACGGTTGCATATATGCCTAAAACATTTAGTTACCTTGTTATGGTGCCACAAAAGGCTGATTTTCCCATCGAACATACGATTTTAAAACCGGGAACCATTCAATTATTTTACCTCCTACTCCTAGTCCATACAAAAACACCTGTTCTCAATACAGGTGGTTCTAAACTGTTTGGAGCAGTAGGGTGTATTATCATTGGTATTATGTGAAGCAAAATGTCACCAAGCGTGCCTAGTTCTCTAGGCCTAGCCTAAATGTATCTCTAGGCTAGATCAGTGGTTCCCAAACTTTTCAGACAGTGTACCCCCTGAGCAGTTTGGATCCTACCACGTACCCCCACCTTCTAAAAACTAGAAACAGTAGAAATGACATACCTTTATTTTTATGTTGCTCCTTACTAATGGGAAGGATGTTCCTGTTTACGGGAACAAAGGGTTTTAAAGTCCGGCGTTATTGGTGCCAATTTTAGTCTTAGATCTCTCAGCATTTAGTCGATTTCTGTATTTAGTTTTAAGCATTGTTAATGTTGAAAAAGCCGTTTCACAAAGGTACGTAGTGCAAAAAGCATTAACAAAGTTACAGCCTTGTTGCGAGTCAATTCTTTCGCACCCTTGCGTGTGTAAAGCGCGCGGGTCGAGAGGTTTACGTTCGCTCGGAATCGAGTGAATAGATGCGTGTTCACGACGTGTGGATGTTTTACGAGGCCCTCCGCCTCGTGTCGCGAGACAGCGGAGCCCGTCCGTACTGGCTTTTGGCGACACTAAGGTCGTCGAAACCCGGCGTGGTTAACAGAGACGGCGTGCGCCACGGTGCGACTACTAGCGTTCGGGGAGAACGCGTTCGCCGCACGGGTGCCCCGAGGTCCACCGACCGAGGCGGGTCCACGCCCCACCGTCCTACCCAGCGCGGGCCACATGTTTCGGGCGGCTAATTGAGCCCCAGCCTGCCCTGCATGCAAGGCCGCGCTCTCGACGAGAGAGCTTTTGTCCAGTGTAAATATTCTTCACAAATTAGTAGCTTTTAACAAATAAGCAAGGTTTATTATGAAGCAGTAAATGCAAATGGCAATTTTTGGTTATCCTGGAATTTTCGCGTACCCCTGGGGGTACGCGTACCACAGTTTGGGAACCACTGGGCTAGTAGATTGATTGATGTGCTAAGTTCCAAAAATCTGAAATATTTTAAAACTCTTTTCACCTGGCCTGGCCCCCAACTGTTTTTTTTGTTTTCAAGAACTTTGTGTGTTGTAATGGTGAACATAGATTCAAATTTCAAATCAAAAGTAAGTAAACTAGGAACGCTTTTTCAGGCGCGTTGTTGGATGAGCGTAATTGTTTAAGGGGTTATTTCACTGAAAATGTATGAAAAACCAGCAATTTTGCATTATTATTGTTTTAATTGTTTTTTAAGTTTACTTTTTATTTATTGACTAGGCCTACATAAATTAATTTTATGCTGATATAATGCTAAAAGCATTAAATGAATTTTTTCTTCAGCGCTGCATGCTATTTTGCATGGGAAAATGGCTTACCAGTAGGCCTACTGATATTAGGCCTAATCTAAGACTGTATAGAGTGTTATTCATAACAATTTTAGTCAATTTTAAAGAATCTTAGATTAACAGGTTATAAAGGCCCAGTGAATTCATGTAAAATAAATAAACTGAACCTTTAGGCTCCGCTATGTTACACTCAAATTTACCAATAAACAACATAAATAAACTTTAAATGCTATTACCTATCTCAAAACTTTTATTCTAGCACATTTGCTAACATTCTTTCCTACTTCTTCTACAGTTTTTTTTTAGATAAATGGATAATTTCTTTTTTAATATGCTCACAAGTCTTATTCTGACAAATTCACCAGACACTTTTTTATGAGATTTATAGTTTTTTAATTAAAATATGGGAAATATAGATTTGTTACAAAAAACATACATTTTTCAACAATTCAAAGGAAAAAATCATATTTATCAAACAAAACGAAAATTATAAAATCCCTCTGGTGAATGTTTGGATGTATTGTTTTTTAATCTAAAACACCTTTCACTTTAAAAAAAATGAAAATTGTAAAAGCCTTAGCATTATCGCAGCATCATAGCAAAATCGTAAAATTGCAATTATTATGAAAAATAATTGTTTGATTGCGCAAATCATTACAATCGGATACAGCATGTAGGTGTTATAGGCCTAGGCCTACAAGTCGAAGATTTTTTTTTAATTGAAAAAATTGTAAAATTGCGATTTTCATGAGAAATAATTTTTCAATCAATTTTTCGAACCGTGCAGTTCTAAGTTCAGAGATTTCAAAGGCCTCTAGAAAATTTCATCGCAATTGGAGTGTCGGTTTAGCCGGAATCGTGTTGACAAACACACAAAAATACAGGAAAAAAAAGCAATCCGGATTATTTTCTTCAGTGTAGTAGAATGGAATCTTCGCTACGCTCATCCAAAAAAAGCACCTAGTCTAGCCCAATCTCCAAATAATAGTGCCTAGGCCTGCCTATGCAGGAATACACCCCTGCCTACTTGTCATCACTGACCAAGGTGTAGGTCATAGTCATAGCCTAGGTATTTTACATGCCTTTCCGAGCCTACGGTGCCTGGAATGAAAATGGACCGATCGTTGACAAAATCACCTATTATTTAATTATTTTGCATTGTTGCCAGGAAAAATAAACTCACCCTAGCAAACCTCATCACTCATCAGTAGAGATACGTTTTTTAGCACTTAAATTTAGAAAATTTAGCATTAATTTTGACAAATTTAGCATTTTGTAGCATCAATTGGTTTCTTTTCCACCAAAACCCTAAATGTAGGGTGTTTCTTAAACTTCTTCTGGTAAATGATGAATTGTAGGAACATTTTAATTCAATATAGTCACATAAAACGCTAGAATACATTACTAAACTAGTTCTTAATAGGCATTAAAAACATTATTTTTAGTAAAATTAGCATTTTAAATCGGCAAAATTAGCACTTTGTTGCATCAAAAACCTAAAACGCTAAAAAAACTTATCTCTACTCATCAGCAATGTGGAAACTACAGAGTGCCAGAAATAAAAATTGGCCTATATTGCACATTCTGAAAATGTAGGTAGGACCGTAGGCCTAGGCCTAATAGTAAACTTTTATGAGATCGAGGCCTAAATACAATTTAACAGATTGCAATAGTTAATATTTAATAAATATATAACCTAATATAAGTTTAAACTTGGATCAAGGAATGGTGCAAGTAATAGTCATTTATTGTAATTATAGACCAGGAGCCAGACCCTGTGAATTTTTTTTTCGTTCACCCCACTTAACATCTCAAATCTGACTTGATAACGTGTTAGTATGCACCTTATGAAACAGCCCCAGGTAGTTCGTCACTTCGAATTATGGTATACGTTTTTTTTTAGAGGCCATTTTGTTTTTGAATGTGCAATCATTGAAACGCTTACTCTCTACTGTCTTAAAAAGTACATAACTCGGGACTCGGTTACCCGATTTTATTTTTTAAAACACCGATTTGTAGGTAACTGTATTATTTCTCTATAATATACAATCAAATTTTAATAAACATATGATTACATTGTTAAAAAGTGCAGACACGGCAAAAATAGTGTAAATAATTTCACTGAAATGTGATTCAAGCATAGATTCGACACATTTTTTTGGTTGCTAGCAAGATGTTTTTATACTTGATTATGATTTAAAAAATATATTCATGAACTAAACTAATAAAATGTATAGCCTAGATTTTTTGGAGTTTTAGAAGATAGGCGCTGAAGGATGAGCATTTTCAGTGGATTGAGCGCTTTTTAACTAGGTTTTTAATCCAACTTCATTTCGTCATTGTTAGCATAGAATTATATTTTGAAAGTAATTTCAACCAACAATACAAGCAAATGGTAAACTTTAATGATACTAACAATGTATTTTGAAGATATTTTTCATAATAGTTAATTTTACAGGATTTTCAGTTTCAAAAGTGGAAAAAGTGGAAAAGTGCTCTTTTCACGTGGTAAATATATTTTGTTGCACTTAAATTCTTTAAAAGTAAAATTTTTAGAGATTTAAAGGTTCTCTGAAAATTTCATCCAATTTGTAGAACTCGTTTGTCCCGGAAAGCAAAAAACGAACTCAAAAGTGTACAAAAAAATAGAAAAAATATCTTAAAATTGATATTTGATGGCACATCTTTACTTGTTTTGTAATAAATAACCTGTCATGTTGAATTATTTATATATTGAACTTTAAAGTGGTTTAAACTATGATAGTATTGTATGATTATATCGCAAAATGTTTCATTGTTTGGCCAATTGGAACCATTGTTCCAAGGATAGAGGCGGCTTTAAGCCTAACAATCGCGCAAATCGAGAAGAAAGCATACGAATTAGATAGAAAAAATAGATGGCCCAAGTTGCGATCCTGTAACTTTCTTATTAATTGGTTTAATGAATTGAATTAATAAATTAACCAAAAACATACATTGAATTAAGAGATACACTGTCGACTTTGGGAAATCAAATAAAAGCCCATTGAACAAGAATAAATATCCGAAAAAGTATTTGAGTTAACTAATTGATTAATTTCCCAATTAATAACATTTTAAAAAAATCTTTTTCAGAGGGTATGCGGGAGGCTAGAACGGAGACGAGTTTAAATCCATGTTTTAAATTTTCTTATTTTTTACTTTTTTGGACTTTGTCTCGCAATGGATCTTTAAGGCTTATTTTGTGCAACAATTACGAAAATCAATATAAAAGTACTTTATTAACATCCATTCATTAACATCCAAGAGGGTACGCTGAGCTTGGCCCAACTCAAATGTGCGCAAACAGGTGTTGATTTCTGCTGAACGGTTGGAAAATTTTCTTTACCAAATTTTGAATGGATGTTAATAAAGTACTTTTTATATTGATATTCGTAATTGGTTGCACAAAATAAGCCTTAAAGATCCTTTGCGAGACAAAAGTCCAAAACTTTAAAAAATAAAAAAAATCCAAAACATGGATTTAATCGTCTCCGTTCTACCCTCAGCATCCCCTCTAAAAAAGTTTTTTTTAAAGTGTTATAAAATTGGAATTCAATTAGTAGTTAACTCAAATACTTTTTCGGATATTTTTTCTTGTTAAATGGGCTTTTATTTGATACCAATGTCGACAGTGTAGTCTCTTAATTCAATGTATGTTTTGGTTTAATTATTAATTCAATTCATTAATCCAAATACTAATAAGAAAGTTACAGGATCGCAACTTGGGGGCCATCTATTTTTTCTATCTAATTCGTATGCTTTCTTCTCGATTTGCGCGATTGTTAGGCTTAAAGCCGCCTCTATCCTTTGGGAAAAATGGTTCCAATTGGCCAAACAATGAAAAATTTTTGCGAGATAATCATACAATACTATCATAGTTAAACACTTTAAAGTTCAATATAAAAATAATACAACATGACAGGTTATTTTTTACAAAACAAGTAAAGATGTGTCATCAAATATCAATTTAAAGATATTTTTTTATTTTGTACACTTTTGAGTTCGATTTTCGCTTTCCGGGACAAACGACTGCTACAAATTGGATGAAATTTTCAGAGAACCTTTTAAAAACTCTAATATTAGAATTTCAAAGAATTTAAGTGCAACCAAATAAATTTACCACGTGAAAAGAGCACTTTTCCCCTTTTTCCACCTTTTGAAACTGAAAATCCTGTAAAAAATTTAAATATTATGAAAAATATATTCAAAACACATTGTTAGTATCATTATGTTTTACCATTTGCTTGTATTTTTGGTTGAAATTACTTTCAAAATATAATTCTATGCTAAAAAATGACAAAATGAAGTTGGATTAAAAACCTAGTTAAAAAAACGCTTTAATCCCCTGAAAATGCTCATCCTTCAGGGGGGTATCTTTTAAAACTCCAAAAAATCTATACATTTTATTTGTAAGTACATGAATATATTTTTTAAATCATAATCAAGTAAAAAACATCTTGCTAGCAACCAAAAAAAATGTGTCGAATCTATGCTTGAATCACATTTCAGTGAAATTATTTTCACTATTTTTGCGTGTCTGCACTTTTAAACAATGTAATCATATGTTTATTAAAAATTGATTGTATATAATAGAGAAAGAATACAGTTACCTACAAATCGGTGTTTTAAAAAATAAATCGGGTAACCGAGTCCCGAGTTATGTACTTTTTTAAGACAGTAGAGAGTAAGCGTTTCAATGATCGCACTTTCAAAACAAAATGGCCTCTAAAAAAAAAACGTATACCACAATTCGAAGTGACGAACTACCTGGGGCTATTTCATAAGGTGCTTACTAACACGTGGTCAAGTCAGATTTGAGATGTTAAGTGGGTGAACCAATTTCGTTAATATCGCTCCTACAGGAATTAGCTCCTGGTCTATTAATCTATTCCATGATCGTTGATCATGTGTTTAGTAATAAGTGATTTTCATTACATTTGTGCTGCATTTTTGTGGCCAAAGTCACCCCATGATGGTCTGTCTTTGGCCACCTTCATTTTTATCTACATGGCTACTTGAGTCACTGAAATTTCGTAACACTTGTAAGCCCTTAGACAAAAGTTCGCTGAAAATTTTAACCTTCCATCATTATCCTGACCAAGCAATTGACAGGTGAAGGACCAAAGTGGTCCAAACTTATGGTAGGTAGGCTATACAGAGGGCTTATGTGATTTCAGATTATTGTGCTATACAAAAGCTACCCAAAATCAAGATTTGTTGTTGATTTTTAAGTTTATTAGTTGTAGGGCCAGATGTATTGGGCCCCCCCACTGTAGTTTTATACTTTTCCAGAATGCTATTGCAATACAGACCACAAAAATTGATATCAAAAAATAATTGGATGAGCAAAGAGAAGACTTCATTTCACTGACCCCTCAAAAAATTTAGCTCCAATGTTTTTTTTTTCTCGTTCCCGCTCTATACCGGGCAAACAGCATATGCGATCTTGATGAAATTTGGAGGGGAAACCTTCGAAATCTCTGAACTTAGACCTGCCAAACTTTTTGGGTACAATCGAATAAATATTTCTCATGAATATCGTACTTTTTCTATTTTTTTCAATTTTAAGCGCGATTTTTTCGTGACTTTGGGCCCCATTCTGACCAAACGGGTGGGGCTTTCAACGTTCATATTTTACATGGACATTAAGGTAGGGCCCAATGGTGATGTATTTCCTTTTAAAAGATAAAGTTGAAAAGTTTGTCAAATCCATTGAAATAAAGGGTTTTAAAATGAATTTTTTGAGGTGTACAATAACAATTAACAAGACAATAGAAACTTGACAAAACCCGTGGCGTATCCAGGATATCATAAAGGGGTGTTCAATTTAATTTTTTTATAGATGTGCCGTGGGGGGGCCCCCCCGGAAAAAAAATTCTTCAAGGTCCCTTTTGGTGAAAATCTGTGCGTTTTAAAGGGATCACAATGACCAACTTTTTATCTTCTAAAATCCTTTTTTTAATCCAAAAGTTTTCTATTTCAAGGTAGGGCCTAATTTTTGGCAAAAATTTGTGCATTTTTAAAGCACCACCAACTTTTTATCTACTAAAATCCTGTTTTTTATCTCTTTCAAGGTCATTTTGGTGAAAATCTGTGCGTTTTAAAGCATCAAAATAACCAACTTTGTATCTACTAAAATCCTCTTTTAGTCTGATGGTAAATTGTAGTTTATTTTATTTTCCCCTTTTTACACTTTTTTTTTAAAAGGGGGGGGGGGGTTTGTCCCCCTCTCTCCCTCCCCCCTTGGATACGCCACTTTTGACAACAATCCCCTACAATGCGTTCAAAATGCACTTGCAAAGGAAAAGTGGTCCTACACAAACTAAAAACTTACAAAACGCTCACCCATAAACGCGGCCGCGGGACTTTAAGCGTTTCCTAGTTTACTGTAATTTACATTGCTATTTCCTGTTTCAAGGAGGTTGCAACCAAATTTGTCAACATAGTTCTAGGTATCCTTTCACAATATAGTGGTAGCGGTACACGACATGAAAACGACAATACTGCATTTTTTGAACACGTTTGCCCGCTTTGCACAGTTGTAGGTGGGACCAAAACTAATATTTAAGGATGTGGAGGCACTCGAAATTTCCTTAGAATCAAAATGGCGGCCATTTTTCAAAACGATGTCCTCAGATACAAAACTCTTTTGATGTGTCTAATAAATCATGTTTGGTATCGTTTTCGTATATTTCCGACTCGAATAACTCGAAATAATGTCAAAATAAAAATCTGGGTGAAATTCTAGAAGTTTAACATGTATTTAGTAGTATTTTCAAGAAAATCTTCTTAGATTGGGTACGACGTAGAAACTCCTTTACCCTACCCCTGTAATTGCTTCCAGCATTAAATTAAATTATGATTATAATGTTAATTTAAAACCGAAATTCATTTTTTACTTATTGTCCAGTCATTGCTGCGGCAAACCAGAGGTGTTTCAACAGGTGGTTAATGATTATTGTGCTGATTAATATGCTCCCTCTTTTTTAGCTCGGTTTGGCACTTGGCTCGTTGAAGCTGGTACCCAAAAGTTTTTTTTAAAATGTGGAGGCAATAAAAATTCCTTTCGAATCCAAGATGGCGGCGGTTTTTGGAATGTTGCCCCTTAGTAACAAAATTTCTTGCAGTTTTTCAAATTCATCGGTGTTTGGGAGTCTTTTTCGTATGTAAGTGCTCTCAGAATACAAATATTACTACAATATTAAAGTAAAATAACAAAAATTGGGGAAAACTGAATATTTTGTAGAATTTAAACTCAATACTGGAGTTTACTTGGCCTGTGTTTACTTTGTGACGTTGCTAGAGGAGTCGCTGAGGCTGGCTCGGAGACGAGTCTCAGAACTCAGATTTCTGTTTTTCTTTCTTTCGGTAAACGGTTAATAACGTCGGTATAATATTTCACACGAACTTTTATAAAGAATCCATCTATAATCCATTACGCGTACTCCTTAATTAATTCTTTAAATTTTGAATTCACAAATCGTAAAATCTCCTTAATTTACTCAATTTTGGTAAAACTTTGGGAATTTATTACAAGTGTACAGATTATTTTAACGCATATTGTGAATACTGGATATCAACGTTTAAATCAATGTGAACTAGCAGGTTAATTTTTGGTTTCATCTTTAATATAAAACGGTTTGGTGATAAATTATTTCTAGAATTGAAATCCATGTTTGGATTCCCAAATTTTTTTCGCGTTTTGGACTTATGTCTCGAAATTGCCCTTTTTTGGCTCATTACTTGCAACCAAGTGTGGATATCTACATAAAAGTACTTCATTAACATGCATGCAAAATTTGGTAATGCTATTACCAACCGTTCCCCATAAATCATAAAACACCTGCAGGGGCGCCAACTTTTCAGAACGACTGTGGGTGCTCAAAACATAGACAAACTATATGGGGTAGAGCAGTGGCGATTCTGGAGTAGTTTGATGGTGAGGTGAAATTAATATCCCCGGAGGGTAGTATATGGGGGACTACAGGGGGGGTTCGGGGGGCGAAGCCCCCCAACAATAGTCGAAAATTGTGAAAAATCAGGTTTTTAGAGTGCGTTTGGGCGTTTTAGAAAAAAGTTGTGGGCTGAATGCAATACCAAAATAATGTAGTTTTTGTGCAGTCAAAACGGGAAACCCACCAAATAGAAGTGAGTCACTGAGGTGATAGATTATATTACATCCCCGCTAAGTGGTTGGCACTGGGGGCTTTGCGGTAGTTTCGAATCAGCCCTACTACAATTATTGTTCATTGAAAAAATAAATCTTGCATATATACCATTAAATTTACGTATGTGTGTGGATGCGCAGAAGGAACTGCCGTTTGTGACTGATGATGATTTGTGATGATTTGTGTGGGTGCACAGCTCCTACATAAATCTTTTCTCGTGGGTGCTTTGGCTCTCCTGCACCCACGGAGCTGGCGCCTATGAACACCTGATTTGAGCGCTTTTGGTTGGGCCATGCCAAGCTCAGCAAAGTTTAGTCCAATGGCAACTTAAAAAGGGTTTAGTTGTAACCTGTTCAAAGAATCTCTCAAATGCATAGTTCCTTGGTTTCTTGTTTTGAAACACACACATTACTCTCACTGATTGAAAAATCATTAAAAGACCTTGAAGAGCTCTCAAACACAGCTCTCAGGTTCACCGTGAGTTCTGTAGTAGAAACTATATACTTACGAGACTCCCAGACCATTCTCTGCCCCTTTCCCTTTGATAACGCACACGAACCAAAAAAATGCTCTTATTAAGGGTGACCGGACCGTGTGTAGAGGCCAACAGAAGATCCAGTGGCTCTTGGGAGGTTTGGGCAGTAAGTTGCAGGTCCTAAAGTCTGCAGGTTACACAGTGAATTTTTTCCCGCACAAGATGAAAACCCCAAGTATTCTTCGACAACATGAGCAATATCAGCATACCAGACTATGTTTAGGGAAGACACTTCCCCTCAGATTTCAGATTTTAGGGTTTCAGATTCAGATTTAGCACGCTTTTATTCAACTTCATTTATACAGATAATATATAACATAGAAAACAAACATTGATTTTCATAATATGAAGGTGAATGCCCACATGAGAGAGGCTTGTGTGTGGGCGCATAATATTTTGTGGCATTCAGGTTTAGATGGCAGATGACGTTGAATCTTGGTATGTATACCTAATTATGTAGTATTCAATCAAAGTATATAAATGTATGTGTATAAATAAAGTATATAATGTATAAAATATATACAAATGATACCACTACAGTGGGTATTATGTAAGCTAGGTACTTAAATTTTTAAAGTGGATTTTTTAGTGTTACATTTTAACAATATTTATTATTATTGATTCATAGCATTGTCGACTCAAAGACAGTTTTCTAGAATTTGGGAATACGTTCTTGGAATTAAGCGAAGATCTTATAGTAATTTACAGCCGGGTGTTAGTGAGGGAAGGAAAGGTGTTGACACATTAAACCCCTCTTTTAGATGATGGCATCAATCTGTATAAGGTTGTAAAGGAGGTACTATATAGTTGATAACTTAAAAACTACTTTTAACCCTTAAAGACAGTGAACAAAAGATCTTCACGGCTAAACTAAAAATTACGTCGGCAGCAACAAGAATAAGGGAAATGTGATGACTGATGAGCAGCTTTTCTCTAAACTATTCATTGTAAGTCAGCACAGGGAAATTGAATTTGATGACTTTTTTCCGCACGAAAATCAGGCTTGTCCCCCTTCGATTTCAGCAAAAGGTGAGCTGCGCATAGGTAACAAAGGCAAACTGACCTTAGGACTCAGATATTTTCACACATTCACTGATTGTAAACAGTGTCTGGGTTTTAATTTCAAAGGCAAGCGGTCTGCCAAGAGGAGCAATGTGTTTAACTTAGTGAAGAACGCGGCATAGAAGTAAAAAATTGCTTTAAACAGAAATCTTAAATTTCCTATATTCTTTACTAAATACCTATCAATTAGTCGATTTGTGATTTAAAAGGGCCCTAGTGAATTTGTAAACTGTAAGTATCATTAATTTTTGAGGTCAAATTCGTGTTCTTGGGTCAAATTCATATGGGGCTTGACACCAAACATGATATTATTAGTCGTTTTTAGCAAAATTTTGAGTTCAAAGGTCATTTCCAAAAATTGCCGCCATCTTGGATTCGAAGGGAATTTTAATGCTCACATCTTAAAAAATCTTTTGGGTACCAGTTCAACTGAGCCAGTGCCAAACCGCGTTAAAAAAGGGGAGCTATTAATCAGCACAATAATCATTAACCACCTGTTGAGCACCTTTTGGTTGCCGCAGGCAATGACTGGGCCAAAAAGTAAAAAAATGAATTTTGGTTTTAAATTAAACATTTAAATCATAATAATTTTATGTTAAAGCATTAAAGGGAGGTAAGAGTTTTCTATGTCGGACCAATCTATGAAGATTTTCTTAAAAATACTATAAATAATATGTTAAACTTTAAGAATTTCCCCCGGGATTTATTTTTAACATTATTTTTGTGCTATTCGAGTCGGAAATATACGAAAACGATATCAACATGATTTATTAGACACATCAAAAGAATTTTTGTATCTGAAAACATCGTTTTGAAAATGGCCGCCATTTTGAATTCTAAGGGAAATTTTGAGTGCCTCCACATCCTTAAAAATTACTTTTGGTTCCCTACAACTGTGCAAAATGGCAAACCGTGTTCAAAAAGTGCAGTATTATTTTGCGTACCGCTACCACTAATAGGCTATTTGCATGAATTTAGAAACATATTTATCTCTAGAGAATAAAAAATCCTGAATCCAAATATCGCGTTTATTTTATGTTAAAAAATGTTTTGGCATAGATAGGCCTATTGTGACTTGAAACGTAGTATTTTGGAACATACTGTGAAACGCGCCCGTCATTGGTCATTTCCATTATGGGCGTATTTAGGCCCTACACGGGCGATGATGCGTGGACCCAGAGCTTTTCAAAACAGCGCTACCGCAGCCTGTTGTATTGTTGCCGAGAGATAATCCAAAGCACATGGCATTCTAAAGATATTATTTTTGCGTTATACTGCACAGTACGTATTTGGAATACCGTAGCTAATATAGGGCCTCATTACTCCACACTTTTGGCGCGGAATTTAAACTCATTTTAAAAACGGTTCAACATTTTAAATTATTTTTTTATTAAGTGCTTCAAATTTTGGAAACTTTTTTATATTGAAAATCATTTAGGCAACTTAAAAGAAATAAAAAAAAAATCCATTGCAAATAGCCTATTGTATCTCTCCACATTTTTTCAGCTCTCTCCTCTTGCCAGGGGTCTCCTGTGGGTACTTCCCATCTTTTCCCTTGGCCTACCCTATCTTTTTCCCTTCTTCAACCCTTTTTGAGTTATTTCATACATTTTCTTGGCTTCCAAACCCTAAGTTTCATATGTCCAAACCATCCAACCGTGTCCTTCCATTTCCCATTGCCTAACTTTTCTACACCCATTTTTCTAAGTTTTAAAATGTTTCCATATTTTAAAAAAAAACTTTTGTAAACAGGTATATGATATTTATAAATTAAATTGAACTTTTAAAAACCTGTTCTTAGGTGGAAAAAGTTTTTAATTATGTTCCAAAATTTCGAAAGTTTTTTTTCTTCGACAGGAGGACATTTCAAAAATACAAAAAATCTGAAAAAACAATAACCCACACTATGTGGATAAAAATTAATTGCAAAGAATTTTTATTTTTTTAAATAATTTAACAAGGGGAAAGAAAAAACATTTACAAAGATTATCCCCTAGCTTTAATTATGACAAAACAACCGGTATAAAAAATATAGTATTATAGGCTTTTAAGATAAATTTGGTTGTTAGTTGAAAGTTCAAAATTTTTTAAGTTTTAGTTGATAGTTTTAGTTGATAGGGAAAAAAATATTAAAAATAAATAAATAAAATAAAAAAATTATTTTTTTAATTGAAAAATGTTTGCGTAAGACTAATCTTGTTTTGTGGGGACGAATTCTTGCCACAACGCTGGAAATGCTGTGCTGGGTGTACTGACAATCTCCGGTGTGACAGCCATGAATGCAGATTCTTTCAGTTTCCGTTTGAACCAATCGGCCTCATGTTGGATGATGGAGGCGTCGTTCCAAGAAACATAATGATGATTGTCAAACACGTGTTCATCCAATTTTGAAGTATCAACGTTCCGATTATTCACATTATTTTTGTGCTCTTTAATCCGGACATTCAACGGTCTTTTTGTTTCTCCTATGTAGAGAGCTCCACATTCACACGGTATTGAATATATACAGTTTTTTTATGATTGAATTGGGTTATAAGGTTTAGTTTTTGTCAACAAACTACAAAAAGTATTTGATGACTTGAAAACAGTTCTTATACCATGTGGAGATAAAAGGCGTCTCAACTTTTCTGACAAATTTGGATGGTATTCAAGAACAATTGTCTTGAGAATATCACGTCTACCATCATCAGTTTCAATATCTGTTCATAACATCGCACTTGTTATAGCAGGCTTCACACATCTAGGTCTATGTGAAAAAATTCTCTGGATATCCATTTTGAATTAATGCTTTTTTAATGTTTTGACTCTTCTACACATAAACTATCAGGAGTTGAACAAATGGCTTGAGCCCATGATACAATGATATCTCTGTGTGGCTAGGTATGACACTGCGCATCTCCGCCGCTAGTGTGACGTCAGCAAAGATCGTAGCGGCCGTATAAGACGCACGTGTTCATTGCTTAGCTATATGTACTTCCAATCTATTTGGTGGACCGCGTCTGGGTTTTTCTGTATACACACTCATTATTGTTTATTGATACTGTGCTAGTGACGGGCTTACGACTTTTTCCCATTAGTAATAAGCTGGCATGGTTTTCATTAAAGCGATATCTCAACTTACATTCGTTCAACTTCAAAATCAAAACAGTTTCAAGTGCCCCATCTTCATCTGGATCTCTCAAAGCAGTGTATATTCTTCCTTCTAGCTGCAAGGACTAGAAGTCTTTATGGTACAGTGCCGTGGTCCAGATATTATCTTGTTCAAAAAGTGTAAACAGTTTGCTCGATTTTGTGTCAAACATAAGAAAATAAAATTCTCCACCCGAAGTGAATTTTGTTGTTAGTGTGTTTAATATTATGGATGTATGGACGATTAAATGTTGACTTTCCCGTAGCGAAACAACGCCAGTCAGTGTACGTAGACGTAATTGATATTAGGCCTACTTTTCGTTGTGCGTGTTCAAATGATCATTTTAAAACTATAAAAATAAGTTATAAAAAGTAAAAAAAAAGGTTTAAACCCTTGACAATTCCTTTACTTTACGTCGCTAAATAACATTTTTTAGTCAATCAAAGGTCCTTAGACCTACAATGACAGAGCAAAATATCAAAATATTGTCACTCACGCGAATGTGCATCTGAATCAGATAAAACAACAGACTAAAGATCGTCCACCCTGAAGAACATGACGACGGAAAACACACATTCGTGAGTGCGGAATGTATTATTTTATTATATTGAAGTAGGAGCGCGTATTTATTCATAATGCTTTAGCGGAGAACGATGTTAAGTTTGATTTACAAATTAATTACAACAAACTATTAAGGAGATTGCCAATGATTTTAAAAGGTTTCACTCCGTGTCTTAATTACATTCCGTGGTGTAGGCCTAATGGGGGGAAAGGAAGTATACAGCGTATGCTCAAAATAAAAATTGACCCCTCCCGTACACCGAAAAAAGAACCATCAGGGTATATGCTGAAACGCTGTATATCTAGGTACAAATGAGGAAATCCAGAGTCAAGACACAGAACATCATAATATAATTTTGCAATCACAACAATCATTAACCACCAACCAACACCCCAACAACCACTAACAAAAGTTATTTGAAAAATCATCCCTTAAACGCGTTAAAATACTCGCAAAACTCTCAAAGCATCGGAAAAAATCCTGTCTGTGTGCCTTGGACCCGCATTGGCTGAGGGTCCCTCTCCCCTACCCCCAAACACCATTGTACAAAGGCATGTACTTTTTCAAGGAAAGGAGCGTAGATATACCATTTTTAAATTTGTAATTACTACAACACTACACATAATATTATAATTTTGATGAAAACAGTTAGTTGTGCATATTTATCTTTTATCTAGCTATTTCGATTATTATTTCGATTGTTTGTATTAGTTACTATGTTGTGTAATCTTGTAATCAATATATAATTGCGAGGTTACGTTTTTTTAGGTTTGTAATCCTATATCTCGATAGTTTCTCTCCACCAACACATTTTTTTTAATCATATTATAAATTTAATTAATAACAGTTTTTTAAATCTTTTGTATATCTCAGGTTGGAAGATTTGACACACCCATTACGATAAAATCACGCACGGATTTCTTTATCTGTTATAATTTATAAATAAACAATCATAATCCTAAATGGGTAACATTTACTTAGAGTTGTGTTTGTGAGTATGCATCGTATTACGGCTAATTTTAAGTAATTAACTATTAAGCTCATAAAACTATCTACCCACATAATTCCTGAAACACTATGTACCAGTTACAAAATGCATGAAAGATTTAAGTTCGGACAATGAATAGTTATTTGGAGTTTAGTTGACAATGATAGTGGGATTTTATCACGCGCCGAGCGGCGCCGGCTCGAGGAGCGATCTAGATTACGTCATGCGCGGACTGGACGCAAACGCGTTCACCGGAATGCCAGACCTGGGTAAGAAAGAATATCATTGGATCATGGCTTGAGCCCGAGATAGTAGACATTTTTGTATTCCTTCTTTAACGTGGGAAGGATGATTGGATTTAGCATGAAGATACTGGTCTGCATCATGCATCATGGAGCATCATGGAGCTATTAGAAATGTGTTTTTACGTCAAGCTATTTTCAATTCGAGACTAATTTTTATCTACAACGTGATGGTCTTGCTATGGGAAGCTGTCTTTCTCCATTACTTGCTGACGTGTACATGGACCACTTAGAAACAAATGTTCTGAGTACTAATAAGCTTCATGTGATTCTATGGCGAAGTTTATGTCGATGATATAATCTGAAATCTATAAAGGTGACAAAGATGAGCTGATGGAATTATTAAATGCCCTCAATTCGTTTCATTCTAACATTAAATTCACAACAGAAGAAGGAAAATCAAGCATGTCTACCTTTTCTTGATGTACTCATGAAAAGAAATAATGATAATGTTTCTACGTGTGTATACAGGGGAAACCTACCCACACAGACCAGTATCTTCATGCTAAATCCAATCATCCTTCCCTACGTTAAAGAAGGAATACAAAATGTTACTACTGGGGCTCAAGCCATTTTTTCAACTCCTGATAGTACTGCGACAATGCAAAATATGAGAAGAAGCGTGTGGGGCCTTTTCAAGAACGCTGGCTAACAGAACACATGTGGCTACTTTTTTGACCAACAACTAAATTCAATGTTTTGTTCTTTTTGTGAGATAATCAATCATTTTATTTTTTTGTTGTACAACCTACAAGTGACTTTTTGCACATTTCAGGAATGGGAGAGGGAATCTGTACGACCGTACGACCATCAAGGAGGCTCTCGAGAACCTTCCACATCGTATGTCGCAGCTCACGTGTGGTTCTTCAACTTAAAGTCTCGGACATCGTCATAATCACCCACCAAAATGTTTGTAAGTCAGTTCGTGGAACAGTTGATTTATTCGGTCCTAATCCCTCTATCATCCCTTTTAGGGGTATCCTGCATGTTTTGTACGGTGCCGACTACTTGCTTAACTATTTCATTTTTAGCATAATTTTAAAGTATGTTAACTTTCTTGTTTCTTGCAAGTTATCTGACACGGCTATTGTCAGTGAGTGAAAAGATGATATCGTTAAGCTAGTGGTCGTGAAGAAGCATATTTGCATGTTCCCAGCATGTTCACTAGCTAACACCACAGTTCACTTTATTGCATTTATTTAAGTAAAATAGGGCTAGTGAAAATAAAAATAACGTAAATGTTTTGGTATGGGGATCCTTTAAAAAACCAACATTGATTTAAAAGTTTGACTGGAAAGTCGCTAGCCCTACTAACTGGCATTGGAAACTATTTAGCGAATGGCCGCAAGTTCAATGTTTTCCAGAGGATTTTTTTTCTCTGGAGTTAACTGTGGAGTGAACCCAAGTGTTCCCTGGTAGTGGGTGTGGTGATGTCAGCAGGGCTTGAATTTAACGGGTCGCCCGAGGCGAGTGTATTGTTGCGCGGCGAGTAACTTTTGGAAATCACTCACCCGGTGGGCGAGTGATTTTTTTTTTGGAGTCGTAACATAAATTGCGTACATAGGGAAACGCCAAAATCGTTGTAGAGGAGTGAGAGGGGGCCATGTGTTGAGTACCCGGGAACATTTGCATTTAAGTTAGATAATTATATGTGGTATAAATAATAGTGTTTTTAAGTTTTTAGTTTGTATAAGAACACGTCAACTGTAAGGCCATAATGCGCATAATGCGCTAGTGCCTAGTTTAAACACCATTCTAAATAAAGGATTAGAGAAGGGAAGTACATTCTGGCAGAACCCGCCACGGTAGGGGGGAAAAAGGGGGGGGTTGGGGGTCCCCGTAAAAAATACCTTAGGTAAAGCATATTCGAGATCGCGAATATATACGAAAACGATACCAAACATGATTATTAGACACATACAAAGAATTTTGTATCTGAAAAACATCGTTTTGAAAAATCGGCCGCCATTTTGAATTCTAAGGAAAATTTTGAGTGTCCTCGAGACATCCTTAAAAATTACTTTTGGTTCCACCTACAAACTGTGCAAAGTCAGACGCAAAACCTGTTCAAAAAGTGCAGTATTCATTTGGCGTACACCAGCCTACCACTAATAGGCTATTTGCATGAAGTTTAGATAACATATTAGTCTCTAGAGAATAAAAATATTCCTGAATGTCCTTCAAATATAAGACGTGTGATTTATGTTTTAAAAGAATCGTGTTTTTTGGCATAGCACTAGGCCTATTGACTTGAAAGTAGTATGTTGTGGAAACTAGTGAAACGCAGGCTGTAGCACATTGAGTCATCACCACACTATGACGGTATTTAGGCCCTACAACAGGGCTGATGATGCGTGTGACCCAGAGCTGTCAAAACAGCGCTACCGCAGCATCGTTGTATTGTTGGCCGAGAGATAATCCAAAGCATTGGCATTCTAAAGATATATTTTTTGCGTTATACTGCACAGTACGATTTGGAATACCAGTAGCCTAATATAGGCTCATTACGCCACCACTTTGTGGCGCGGGAGGAATTTAAAGTCATTTTTGAAACGGGAGTCAACATTTTAATTATTTTTAATTAAAGCGCTTCAAATTTTGTTTTGAAACTGTTTATATACTGTAGAATATATTATGAGACAACTGTAACACAGCAAATATAAAAAAATTTCATGCAAAGTAGCCTATGTATCTCTTCCACATCAGAGTCAGCATCTCTCCTCTTGCCAGTGGTCTCCAGCTGTGGTATCCTAGTCCTATCTCTGTCCTTCGGTCACGTCACCCTATCTCATGTCCCTTCTTCAATCCTGATTTGCAGTTATTTCGTATACACTTTTCATTGGGACTTCCACCATAAGTGCATTATGTCCGAAACAGAGAGTCGCAACCGCGTATGTCAGATTCCCATCCTATTGGCTAACTTCTCTACTACCCTGAGCATTTATCTAAGTGCTAAGAAATGTCTGATGTCAAAAGAAACTTTAGGTAGAACAGGTATTATGACTATTGTAGTAAATTCAAGAACTTTTGAAGTATAACACTGTTCTTAGGTGGAAATAATGTTTTTAATAGGTTAGATGCAATATTTGCGAAAAGTATATATACACTTTTCCTTGAGAGCAGGCAGACATTTATCAAAAAAGTACCAACATATCTGACTGAAGCAAACAATAAACCACAGCTAGATGATGCTGATGAAACAATTAAGTTGACACAGAAGTCTATGATTCTTAAGTAATTTGATAACATAGGTGAAAGAAAAACATGTTACAAACAGATCACATATCCCTAGCTTTATATTTATGACAAAACAACCAAGGTACATAAAATAATTTTATCAGTAGTAGTCATAGGCTGGATAGATAATTGGTTGTTAGTTGAAAGTTCATTGTTAATGATAGTTATGAGTTGATAGTTTTAGTTGGATGAGTGCGAAAAAAATATAATAATAAATAAATAAATAAAATAAATTATTTTAAGTTGAAAGAGTTTAGAGCTGTAAGCTAATCTTGTTTGCAATGGTACCGCCATATTCTACTGCCACAACGCTGGAAATGCTGTAACTGGGTGTGATGTACTGACACATTCTCGGTGTGACAGCCATGAATGCAGATCTTCCAGTTCCGTTTAGAACCAATCGCCCCATGTTGGTATTGATAGGAGGCCGTTCGTTGCCAAGAATACATAATGATGATTGTCAAACACGTGTTCATCTACAATTTTGATAGTATCGATCACTGTCCGTATTATTCACGTTTATTGTTGTCCGTTTTTCTTCTATGCGTTGTGACATTCAACTGGTATTTTTGTTTACTCCTATGAGAGAAGAGCTCCACATTCACACACGAAGCGGTATATTGACAGTACATATACCAGTTTTTTGATGATTGAATTGGGTTATAAGGTTTAGGTTTTTGTCAATCAACAACTGACGAAAAGTATTCGATGACTTGCAAAACAAGTTCTTATACCATGTGGAGGATAAAAGCCGTCTCAGATCTTTTCTGACAAATTTGGATGGTATTCAAGCACAACAATGACGAGATTAGAATCTATGCGACGTCCGACACACAGTATCTATCAGTTTCGACAATATCTGGTTTGATAACATCGCATTTGTGTATAGCAGGCTTCACACATCTACACGCGATCTGATGTGAAAAAATCTGGTCTGGTATCCATTCATGACAATTAATGCTTTTTTAATGTTTGACTCTTGCGTACACATAAAATATCAGGACGGTATTGAACAAATGGCTTGAGCCCCACTGATACAATGATATGCTCAGAGACAGATGTGGCTGAGGTATGACACTGCGCTATCTCCTGCCGCCTATGTGTTTTGTGACGTCAGCAAGATCGTAGCGCCCGTATAAGACAGCACGTGCTGTCACATTGCACTAGACTCCTATGTGACTTCCAAGTCTATTCACGGTGCCCCGACAACACGGTGATAGAGGTTTGTTCTGTAGACACCACACACTGTCATTATTGTATTGTTATTGATACGTGCTGAGTGACAGCTTAAGACTTTTTCCATTAGTAATAAGCTGGCATGGTTTTCATTAAAGGATATCTTCAACTTACCTTGTTCAACTTCAAAATCAAAACAGATTCAACAGTGCCCCATCTTCATCTGGATCTCTCAAAGCGTGTATATCTTACCTTCTAGCTGCAAGGACTAAAGTCTATTTATGGCTACAGTGCAGTGGTCCAGATATTATCTTGTTCAAAAAGTGTAAACAGTAATCGCTCGATTTTGTGTCAAACATAAGAAAATAAAAATTCTCCACCGAAGTGAATTTTGTTGGGTAGTGTGTTTAATATTATGGCTGTATAGGACGATTAAAGTTGACTTTCCCTAGTGAAACAACGCCAGTCAGTTTTACGTAGACGTAATTGATATTTAGGCCTACTTTTCGTTGTGCAGTGTGTTCAAATGATCATTTTAAAAACTATAAAAAATAAGTTATAAAAAAAGTAAAGAAAAGGTTTAAACCTTGAACAATTTCCTTACTTTACGTCGCTAAATAACATTTTTTAGTCAATCAAACGGTCCTCCCCTAGACCTTACAATGACAGAGAAACATATCAAAATATTTTCCATCACGCGAATGTGCATCTGAATCAGATAAAACAACAGACTAAAGATCGTCCAACCCTGAAGAACATGAGACGGAAAACACACATTCTGTGAGTGCGGAAATGTATTATTTTATTATATTGAAGATAGATCGGTATTTATTCATAAGCTTTAGCGTACGAAGAACAGATGTTAAGTTGATTTACAAATTAATTGGACAACAAACTAATATAAGGAGATGCAATGATTTTTGAGAGAGAGGTGTTCAGCTCCGGTCTTAATTACATTCCGTGAGTTGGGCCTAATGGGGGGAGAAGGAAGTATACAGCGTTGCTCGAAACATAAAAAATTGACCCCTCCGCGGTACAGCCGAAAAAGAACCATCAGGGTATATGCTGAAACGCTATATACGAGACAAAATGAGAAATCCAGAGTCAAGACACAGAACATCAATAATATAAATGTTTGCAATCACAACACAATCATTAAACCAACTAGCAACACCCAACAACCACTAACAAAAGTTATTGAAAATCATCCCTTAAACTGCGTGTAAAGTATACTCGCAAAACTCTCAAAGCATCGGAAAAAATCTGTCTGTGATGCCTTGGACCCGCATTGGCTGAGGGGTCATCTCCCCCTACCCCAATCACCATTGTACAAAGGCATGTACTTTCAAGGAAAGAGCGTAGATTAGCCCATTTGCAGTGTTTAAATGTTGTAATTACTACAAACTAACATAATATTATAATTTTGATGAAACAGTTAGTTGTGCATATTTACTTTTATCTAGCTATTTCGAATTATTATGTTCGATTGTGTTGTGATTAGTTACTATGTTGTGTAATCTTGTAATCAATATATAATTGACAAGAGGTTACGTTGTTTTTTTTAGGTTTTATTTTTTGATAATCCTATATTTCGATAGTTTCTCTACCACCCAACACATTTGTATTAATCATATATAAATTTAATTATAACAGTTTTTAAATCGTTGTATATCTCAGGTTGGAAGATTTTGAACACCATTACGAAAAATCAACGCACGGATTTTTATCTGTTATATTTATAAATAAACGACAATATAATCCTAAATGGTAACATTACTTAGAGTTTGATGTTTGTGAGTATGCATAGTATTACGGCTAATTGAAGTAATTAATATTACAGTCTCATTATAAAACACTATCTACCCACATAATCCTGAACACTATGTACAGTACAAAATGCCATGAAAGATTTAAGTTCGGACAATGAATAGTATTTGGAGTTTAGTTGACACATGATAGTGGGATTTTATCACGCGCCGAGCTGAGCGGCCGGCTCGAGTGAGCGATCTAGTTACGTCCATGCGCGGATTTGGACGCAAACGCGTTCACCGGAATGCCAGACATGGTAGAAAGAATATCATTGGATCATGGCTTGAGCCCCGAGATAGTTAGACATTTTTGTATTCCTTCTTTAAGTGGGGAAGGATGATTGGATTAGCATGAAGATACTGGTCTGCATAATGCATCATGGAGCATCATGGAGCTATTAGAAATGTGTTTGACGTCAAGCTATTTTCAATTCGAGACTAATTTTTATCTACAACGTGATGGTCTTGCTATGGGAAGCTGTCTTTCTCCATTACTTGCTGACGTGTACATGGACCACTTAGAACAAATGTTTGAGTAATAATAAGCTTCATGTGATTCTATGGCGAAGATATGTCGATGATAAATCTGTACTATAAAGGTGATCAAAGATGAGCTGATGGAATTATTAAAGACCTCAATTCAGTTTCATTCTAACATTAAATTCAAACAGAAGAAATAAAATTCAAGCATGTCTACCGTTCTTGCATGTAATCTATGACAAGAAATAATGATAATGTTTCTACGTGTGTATACGGGGAAACCACCCACACAGACCAGTATCTTCATGCTAAAAATCCAATCATCCTTCTACGTTAAAGAAGGAATAACACAAAAATGTTCTACTATCTCGGGCTCAAGCCATTTGTTCAACTCCTGATAGTACTGCAGACAATGCAAAATATGAGAAGAAGCGTGTGCGCCTTTTTCAAGAAACGCTGGCTAACAGAACACATGTGGCTTCGCTACGTTTTGACCAAAACTAATTCAATGTTTTGTTCTGTTTGTGAGGATAATCAAATCATTTTTATTTTTTTGTTGTACAACCCTACAAGGATCTGTGCACATTCAGGAATGAGGAGAGCGAATCTGTACGACCGTACGACCATGTCAAGGAGGCTCCTCAGAGAACCTTCCAATCGTAATGTCGCAGCTGCACTTGTCGGTTCTTCAACTTCACTGTCTCGGACATCGTCATATCAGCCACCAAAATTTGTAATCAGTTCGTGGAACAGTTGATTTATTCGGTCCTAATCCCCTCCTTATCATCCTTTAGAGTGTACCTGCATGTTTGTACGCGTGCTCGACTACTCGTGCTTTAACTATGATTCATTTTTAGCATAATTTTAAAGTATGTTAACTTTCTTGTTTTCTGCAAGTTATCTGACACGGCTATTGTTCAGTGAGTGAAACATGATATTCAGTCAGCTACCGGTGGTCGTGAGAGCTAGAAGCCATATTTGCATGTTCCCAGTCATGTTCATAGCTAACACACAGTTCACTTTATTGCATTCATAATTTAAGTAAAATATGGCCAGTGAGCAAATAAAAATAACGTAAATGTTAGGTATGCGATCCGATTTAAAAACCAACATTGATAATAGTTGACTGGAAGCAGTCGCATAGCCACTACTAAATGGCATTGGAATCTATTTAGCGAATGGCCGCAAGTTCAATGTTTTTCCAGAGGAGGATTTTTTTTCTCTGGAGTTAACTGTGGATGTTGAAACCCAAGTGTTCCCTGGTAGGGGTGTGGTGTATGTCAGCAGGGCTTGACTTTAACGCTCGCCCGAGGCGAGTGTATTGTCATGCTTTGCGGCGCGAGTAACTTTTGGAATCACTTCCACCGGTGGGCGAGTGATTTTTTTTGGCTGAGTTTCGTAACATAAATTGCGTACCTAGTGGAAACGCCAAAAGGCGTTTGTTAGAGGAGTGACGAGAGCCATGTGTTGAGTACCCGTTGGGGAACATTTGCATTAAGTAGATAATTATATGTGGTATAAATAATATGTGTTTTTAAGTTTATAGTTTGAAATAAACACGCAAAACTGTAAGTCCATAATGCGGCATAATGCGTCTAGTGCCGTATTAATCACCATTAGAAACTAAGGGATGAGGAGAAGAAAAGTACCATTCTGCGTCAGACCAAGCCAACGGGTCAAGGTTGCGGTGCGAAAAGGGAGGGGTTGGCTGGGCACGTAAAAAAAAATACCCTTTAGGTCAAAAGGATTAAAACAAATTTCATCAAAAACAGTACCCGAAATATATTCAATCTTTAGACGATATGCCACCACACAGACGAAATGTGGATTTACGTTGCACAGAACAGTCACGTGCTGGATAGAACAGCCCACAGGTCGGGGTACGGAGAGTTAAGATTAAAGATTCAAAATGTGTTCAGACCAGATCTCTGCTAGGACTAGATACCAGCGACAGCAAGCCGGGATGGTGAGGGCATGGATCTAAGGTGGGGTACAGACAAGATAGCTGGACAGAACCAGCCACAGTTCGGACAGAGAGGATAAAATATGACACAGATCAAGAAAGGTCAGCCCAACCATAGGTGCGTGGCCCGGAGGGCGTTAAGTTATGGATGGTAAAGACGTCGCAGATAACGTCGAGGATAATATTTAGGCCTAGACCTACAGAAAGAATACAAGCCAAACCAAAATGGGGGACCCAAAATTTTAAAATCACACAAATATACGTAAATGCAGTCTAATAACGTACAAAGTATACATATCAGAGTCGCTAAAGAATACCACCAGTATGTTTAATTTTACATCTATAACTTTATAAACAATCAAATAATTTTTTAGAGAAATTAATTTATAGTGTTTAGTAATTATTTTATAATACTAAACAGGGTGCACGCCAATAATATGGCGGCTGAAGAATGGTTTTGTTTACAAAAATAACAATATAAACACGGCTCATACTTTGGGCTAAAAATAGGTAGCGTGGGATCATTTAATTGATTGATGTCCCAAGGCCTGTGATCAAAGATCCACGAATCTCCTAATGGAATTCCACAAACCATAGGATTTACAGTAACGCCCAGTTACTATTCTAAGTCCGATACTAAGTCCATGCTAAGTCCAAAAATAATAATCTTCGAGAAAAAAAAAATTGCGACTTTAAAATAAAACCGCAACAATTAAATCTATTTTTCAATTTAATATTTCCCTTAACTAAGGCCCCTCAGCACTTCATAGGCAGATAGAGTGGCGCATTATGAACTATGAGTAGTTGAGAGAATGTATCTTAGCACAAAGACTAAACTTTGTATAGCGTAGATGGGATTAGTTATTTGGTCGTTTAGTGTGTCTATTATACTAAAGCTAAAGGTGTTCCGTGTACGTCAACATGACTCGACTCACTGTATCTAACAAAGACGTTGGGCCTTTTCCTAGTCTAGTGACCTAAGGCGCCGTTATACCCCAAATGTGAGAGACCTTGGGTACAATCCCCTGGTCGGGAAGGAGTTTGGGGTAATTTCTGGATTGTATGAAAAACATTATTAAACATGTTTTGACAAGATATAACGTAGTTGTAGTCCATCAATCTGTGACAATACTATGGAAAACATAGTAGCCAGTACGAAACTGCGTGAAAATATGTGCAAGGTTTACTCACAATATAGGAGCGGAATTTGGGTTGGTACTCTTGTACAACACAACATTTGTAAACCTTGCATGGGCAGCGGCAGTTTGACGCAGCCAGGCTAACATAACAAAAGCAAAAAATATTTTTCCAAGTAAAGATCAACATCATTGTCGCTAAAAATTTATACTCATTCGGCACGGTGAAGTTTGGGGAATTTATACATTTCTTGTAGCTTTGATCGAAAATGGATTGAAAGAACAGGGAGATAGGGGAAAGACAAAAAAATAAATATTTTAAGAGTTTTGCAGGGTCATTTTGTTAGCAGTTCTCCGTTAACTGGTAACAAGGATGTATGTGTATAAAATGTCAGCTCAATCTTTCAAGCCGTTCCGGCTCGTTTAGGGATCTGACAGACGAGAGTCACTAGCTTTCACAGTGGTGCCGCCGATATTTGACATCGACCTGCGATTAGTAAGACATACTGTTCGCTGCGCTATTACTCGTCTAAATAATGTGCCACCATGGTCATGAAGATTAAAATAGTTTATGCGAGTATGCAAGTAATTGATGGATCAGGGAAATAAACGTTAGTAGTTGCTGTAGCACGTGTTTAGTCAGTTAGAGCGAAAGAATACAAAATGTCAGTGTCAAGTTCAGAGTGATAACATTGTGTTTGCTGTATACCAAAATAACTAGGGAAACGCCAAAGTCGTTGTTGGACGATTAGTGAGTGAGCCATGTGTGTTGAGTACCCGGAGAGACTATCCCCAGTCCTCCCCAAAACCTCTAAATTGTGGGGGGAACACTGAATCACTAGCTAGCATGCTGGCATTTCCTCCACAGTCTATTAGGCTAGATTGGTGCAATAGCCTTACAGTGTTGGAGGGGGGATCGAGGCACCCATATACCTATACTAATCTCAATATCCGCCTTCGCATGTTGTGTATGACTCTATAATAGTGCGAGTATTAAAATTATTCACTAAATCATTATCAATGCTGAGCGAATACGAATATTGTTAAACTTCAACACATCGGTCTTTGCTCACGTCGTTAATAACGACTTTAGGTAGGCACGAACGTTTTCCTAATGTTACCGAGTACCCTCAGAATACCATGGCCTGCTCACTCGTCTAACAAACGAATTTGTGCCCGTTCTTTCTAGCTATGGTCTTTCAGAGTGCGTCAACCAAATCGTTGTAGTCGTTGTCGGCTTTGTTCTACTGTTGTACTTAGTCAGGGCAAAGAGGCTTAGACATGATATCTTCTCTTCTTGGTGTCACGTTTTTTATTAGATTTTTTCGACATAGTTGAGCTTAGTGATTTTGGATTAAGGGCTGCGGTCAAACGCCAGGTAGTATACACCACTCTGAGGCCCTGTATATAGGGATATCACGCGAAGGCACAAAACCCCATAGCAAATCAGAATTCAGCTGGCCACGGGTAGTGAAAAGAACACCAAGTTTTGGGTTCTCACGTCGTTCTCTTGTAGTGTCGTCAATCGTCTTTGTCACGTGTAGTGTTGTGATATGGTCGTCGTCGGAGGTCGGGGAGCGTCGTCACGTGAAGGAGGACGAGGTCGACTCGATCCCGACGACTACCAGAGCTCGCCTTAGTTTTCGAGGATAATACTCTACTTACCACATGCGGACGTTTTGGAAATGGAGTTCGTTTAGGCGAGCGAGCCACTTCTCGAGCCAAATGTTCCTAAGAAGCATGCCGAAGCGTACGTGCCTGAGCACCGGACGATACTGACATTTCACCTCCACCCCCCCCCCACAAAATCACAAAAATAGCAACTGGTGATTGAGCACGACTTGAGTGATTTTTACCCTTGTCACCCGAAATCATTGTTTTTAATTTTAGATGAACCATGGAGAGTGCCTTTCTAATAATGTATATATAGCAAATGTAAACTTTGCAATTAGATGTTAAAATTATTACGATGTTTTATTTATGGTAGGTTGATATATCGCAACGGATTATTGATCAGTTTGTTAGCAGTGTTCTCAGTAAAACTGGGATACACGAATATGTATGTTGTTAAAACTTTCAGCTCCAATCTGCTAAGCCGTATACGGTCCGTTAGGTATACTGAAGACAGCAGTATCACAGTCATTTCACAGGAAGTGCAACAGCATCGATTTGAGATTCGACTGCGTTGTAGACTACGATTCGCTGCGACATATCACATTCGAAATATAAATTGAGTATGAAAATTACGTATTTAAGTGATAGTAATACATGAATTAGTGGTTTGGGAGTATGGAATAGGACTAGTGTTTTACACAATTCGTGACTAGTAAAATTACAAGAGCCACTCGCCCGGTGCGAGTGCTAAATATTTTAAAATTCGAGCCTGTATTCAGTATGGTCCATGATCACTAATTGGCGCCCCAGCTGCTCTTATTGGAGTTCCTTGACGGTACGAGAGACAAACACAACATGGAAAGGAAAATAGGAAATACGGAGAATCGGGCAAACAACTCGATGACTTAAACGTTGACCTAGTGATCACTTGTTAGCAGCGGTTAGGGCGAGGTAGTGTTGTAAGTTGGTTCTCTGTGAACTTTGTGTTGTCATTGAATAGTGGTATAACTAGTAGAGATAAAAATTACAGAAGAAATTGGCTACATTAAGCAACATATACAGTAACCTCGAGTAATGCGACACGGATTTTGATACGAATTCCGTCATAATGCGAATAGATAAGGTCACACACATTGTCACATAATAGGGACCCGGACCTCCATGTTTGGTTAAAAATAAATAGGATATCACAAATTTCACGTTTACGTACTAATTGGAAGTCATTCAGCGTCAAATGCCAGTTAATATACGTTGATGTATGTAAAAATGCACTGGCTTACATAGCCAGTGGCATTGATCGACTCCGAGAGACCCGATGATGCGCAGACAATAGCTGCGGTATGCCTAGAGATATGGCGGAGCCCCTTGTGAGCAACATTTCAATAAGAGTACGCTGTTCAAATATACACATCATCATCATTATCCATTGCCGTTTCAAACCAATTTTTTCAGCAAATTTTTCCACTTCTATCTTTCCTCCCACAATCGTATCTCAGCATCTTCTCTACTCTCTCCTCTTGCCTCCAAGTCTCCTGCTATGATGTCCTACCATCAAAGGAGTGGTGAGGTGGGTTGGAGATTTCTTGAGAGGTAGGTCTCAGAGGGTTAGGGTTGGGGGTACCTTGTCACATAGTATAGAGGTTACATCGGGGGTACCGCAGGGCTCAGTGTTAGGACCTTTGTTGTTTATTATGTTTATAAATGACATAGGGCAGGGAATAACATCAAGAATAAGATTATTTGCAGATGATTGTGTTTTGTATAGAGCAATAAGGGGGATTGAGGATGTTAGGCTGTTGCAGGCAGATCTGGGGGTAATAGAGGAATGGGTCACAGCAAATAAGATGGGTTAGGCCCCTAGGTTAGTAGGTAGGTACATAGGTAAATGTAAGGTGGTTAGTTTCTCGCGAAGAATAATTAAGGTAGGTAGGACATACACTTTAATGGGGGCTGTTATGGAGAAAGTAGGAACGTATAAGTACTTAGGGGTGATGTTGGCAGAGGATTTGGGTTGGGGGGATCAGGTGCAAGAAGTTGTTAAGAAGGGAAATAGGGCTCTGGGTTTTGTTATGAGAAATCTAAGAGGGGCCAGCCGGGAGGTTAAAGATCGGGCATATAAGGTAGTGGTTAGACCTGTCCTGGAGTATGGGGCGGCGGCATGGGATCCGTATAAGTTGGGGAGGTTTTGGAAGTAGAGAAAGTCCAACGTAGGGCGGCAAGAAGGGTTACGGGAAAGGTTAGGCGGTGGCGGTGGGAAGAGGATGATAAGGGGAATGTAGAGAGAGTATATGACAGTGTCACTGCAATGTTAGGAGAGTTGGGGTGGGAGTCATTAGAGGGAAGAAGAAGGGAGGTTAGGTTGTGCAATATGTACAGGGCGGCTAGGGGAAGTAGGGGGTGGGGGGACATCCGCAATAGGCTACAAGAGGGGCTTTACAGGGGAAGGGGGGATCATTCATGGAAGTTCCAGCGTCAAGTAGTAAGAACGGATCTGGGTCGGTATGGTTTCATGGAAAGGACTGTTAGGGAATGGAATGACTTGCCGGGGGATATTGTAGGCAGTGGGTCTTTAAGGGAATTTAGATCGTTTTTAGGGGGGGACAGTAATTAGGTCTGGGGGGAGTGAGTGGTTGCCACCGGGCGGAAGAGCCCATTTGCAACCGTTAAGAAATGTTATGTTATGTTATGTCTCTTTCTTGGTCTACCCCGGCATCTTCTTAGTCCTTCTTCAATCCTTCTTTCATACATTTTCTTAGGCATCCTATTTCCACCATTCGTTTCATATGTCCATACCATCTCAACCGTGCCCTTTTTATCCTGTCACTTAAATTCTCTACACCTAGCATTTCATACGCATATTGACGTAAAATTGTTGATTTTTTCACGCGCAGAGATAAGCCGCAGTCAATTTTTGAGGGGATCAAATTTGGGAAAATGTGCAGCGTATATGTGTGTAAAATTAGTGATGACATCGGGTAGTAAATATTGGAGTCGACTCCGGAGCCTTGGGAACCGGGTAGGAGTCGACTCCCCGATCCGCAATTAAAAATAAAATAAAAAAACATTTTTTTTTAAAATTTTTTCATGCAAAAGTTATTTTTAGCCCACTACTTTCGTTAAATAAATAATAAATAAATTGTATGAGTCTACCCACTCAGTTATATAACTGATTTTCAGTGGGGTTGCACAACGCTGTCCGGCCATTCCCCCCCCCCCACCCGCTACGTATCACTAGCTTGCTTGTCTCTTGGCCCGGCCAAGACTCTCGCTGATTTGTTATGTTTACGTTTTGAGATAAGATAACGACGAACGAGACAACAAGTGCAACTTCATTCAAAATTTATCAAAATAAAATAAAAAAATATTTTTTTTTTTTTTTTTACCCGACTCTTTGAAAATGGAGTCAACTCCAACAGGAGTCGGGTAGGAGTCGGGTACCCGAGTACCCAATGTCATCCCTAGTAAATATGGTAGTTGTTTTGATATGGTTGGTGTTATGTTTAAATAGGGAATATTCCACTTACTACTCTTGTTCAATTGGCTTGTTCACTGCGACTTTTACTCACCACGCTGCGCTATTGTACTAACCCCCCACCGCCGTCTGGATGCCTGCAAAGGCGGATGTAGAGTGTAGACGGCGGTGATAGCCCAACTTGCGGGTGTCATGGCTGCTCATAGCTGTCAGCAGCCTACTGTTTTTACTGTCAGTTTGCATAGTTTTATGTTGAAAGCAAAATGCCCAATTGCTGTGTGTATTCGTGTAAGGAGAGAGGAGGGCATACTGTCGTGTTTATTACTACAAATAAATACAATCACACATAATATACTGACAATTGTGTCTTTATTCGGCCTCCTGCCTACGTAACCTCTCTCATGTCAACAAATCAACACTGGCTAGGACTAAGCCCTAGGCTTTGCTGAGGCGTATGCAAGTAGGGCCTAGGCCTATACTTGCTAATTTATAATACCATGATATTGATATGCCTAGGTCTACATCTAATGCTGAAGAAAAGCCTAGGCCCTAGTCCTTAATAGCCTTATTCCAAGTAGGCCTAGGTCTAATCTCCATAACAGTGCTAGGCCCCAGGTTTAGACTTCAACGGCGTCATGTGCTTTCAGCTCTTATTTTAATTTTCCTATCATTCACGTTTTCATTGTTTAAAAGTTTAAACAAACAAAATATGCTATTGAATAAAATTACTTGAAATAGGCCGTACGACTACTTACGTAAAACCATTGATTAAAGAAGGAATGGTGAAACAATACGTAAACAAACAATCGCGGAAGCATACAGATTTGACAATGCAGAGCCTGCTATACATAGTTTATTTCAAACACCGCCACGGTCTTAGGGCAGGGTCCACTAGATACCTAACAAGCAGCTCGGAGTAAGTATCTAGTGGACCCTGGTTTTGGGGGTTAGTGCAGTGGCGCGATCTGCGCGGAGCTTTGCGTGAACAAGCCAATTAGTTTGGAAAAGGCCAAATGGCTAGTTTAGTTTAGATTGGAGAAGGGTTGACAGGTTGGGAAAGCATAGAGAACATAAAGCCCAGCCTACAGGCTGGGCTTTTTTTTAATTCTTATGTCTACTCTTAACAGTCACTGCACTTTTTTTTCTTTTTTTTTGTTTATGTATTTTGTGTAATTTAAACAAGAAGTAAATTTGAACCCCAGTTTGCGCGCATAAAACGAGCGTGCGCTATCTTTGGACGGTACTACGTCATAACTATGTAGAGTCAAGGCCAATTAGAAACTAAATGTACATATATTAAGTACATATTTACATACCAGTACAGACGGCGGTGCTCGCCCATCCCTGCTGAACAACAAACACAACTCCACAGCCACTTAAATCGCCAGATGAGCCAAAGAACGATGTACATTTTCACCGACTTTTCTTTTTCTTTTTTCGTATGTGACAGGAGATTGCGCGAGATCATTGTAATAAAGGAATACAAGCATTTTTGTCTTGAATTTTTGCACAGCCTAGGACTATCATGCTATTCTTTATCTACATTAGGCTTTAATTAGTCATCAAAGTACGGTCTTTGTGCAGGATGTGTGTCAGAACACGGACTGTTGTATTAGCCTATAATTTTTTTTTACACCTGGGCCTGGACCTAGGACTAATTCAGTTTTGTTTTTTGAGAGCAATGTCAACTTTTCTCATTTTCCGGCTAGGCCATCTGTTTACACAGGCTACGCTACGCTACAGCGTAGGCTACGCTAGGCGCTACATTTGCAGGGAAACAACCATTTGGAGGCAACACAGTTCTGACTTCATCGTCGTTTTTACCACGCTTAAAATATTGTTAAAAATGCTGTTTTTAAAACGCCTATAAATCATTGGAATATTATTTCACAGAAAAAAAGTACATATTTGTAATCGGGACAAAATACTTCTTCTAATAAATCTATTTGTACAGTATTGACAGAATGGAATATTCCCTATTGCTGTGGCTAGAT
>JAMZAV010007621.1:0-42478 GCA_024449915.1 Sweltsa coloradensis
TTCATGTGTAGTCTAATAGGCAGTGCAATCTGCTCTACACACGTTATAACAATGTACAAACAGACCAAAATTAGACAGTTTTAAATTGGTGGCCGCATAGCTCAGTTGGTAAGAGCATAGCCCGGTAAGCTAAGGTCCCGGGTTCAAACCCCGGTGTAGTCACTTTTTTAATTTCTGTCTAAAGTACTAACATAACAGCGTCATAGTCGCCTACTATAAAGCCAAGTTTAAAACATCATATTTCCCAACTCTAGGGTTACAGAGATGGTTTGTATTTCTCCAAGTTAATTTCATGTGTAGTCTAATAGGCAGTGCAATCTGCTCTACACACGTTATTAACAATGTACAAAACAGACCAAAAATTAGACAGTTTTTAATTGGTGGCCGCATAGCTCAGTTGGTATAAGAGCATAGCCCGGTAAGCTAAGGTCCCGGGTTCAAACCCCGGTGTAGTCACTTTTTTAATATCTGTCTGAAGTACTAACATAACAGCGTCATAGTCGCCTACTATAAAGCCAAGTTTAAAACATATATATATATATATATTCGAGAAATCGAGAACGTCCAATTAAATTAATAAAAATAACATTGGCATCATCATCATGAAATTGATTATGCGATAATCGTCATTAAAGCCAATAGAAACGAATCAATTATAATTACTTCTTTGTGAAGCGATATGTGAAATAAATCACATGTTGTCGATTTGTGAGGTGTTCTTGAGGTGCGAGTGCGAAACATAATATCTTTCAAGAACCCTATATAGTTGGTAAAACACTATAATTGTCGGTCGCTTGTGTCATGCACCGTCGCGCCATGCAGGTCTCGCATTAGAATGGAATGTTTATGCGACAACATGTCTGCGCTGAGCCTGGGCGAGACTCGCAATGATATCATAACAAGTTATTTCACACTTGCTTACGCCCAATGTAACAAGTGGACGATCCAAGCCATGCAGCCAGCCAGTGCTTATAGCATATGTAACAACCGGATATATTAGGGGTTTTCTTTGCGTGAATCATTATTGAAGTTTTATGTCATGAGTAGTTGGCAATAACATTACAGTACATTAATTACATAATTTAGACAAAGGTTAATTGGTTGATGTAAGTCTACATGAAAATTACACCGCAGTGGCACATACGATTATGGCGCTGGTCCTAAGCGTTTGTCACTTTACGAAGACGTGGGTTCGAATCCCGCATAAAGCTTGGGTTTTTGTAATCGCCCTTCACCCTCATCTATCATTGCTCATCGTCTCGAATAACCTTAGTGCATTACTATGAGACGTTAGCAACAAAATCATCATCATCATCATCATCAACATCACGAACACAGCATAAACTAGGAAGCTTCGTAAACGGTTTTTCAGGCGCGTTCCATGTGTTCATGAGAAATAATTTTTCGATTGCGCTCAAATTTAACACGAATATATTAATTCATAAAATTAAGGTTCTGTGAAAAAATCATTACAATCGGATAAAGCATGTAGGTGTTATAAGTCGAAGAAATTTTTAAAAAATCGAAAAAAAATCGTAAATTGTGATTTTCATGAGAAATAATTTTTCGATTGCGCTCAAAACGTGGCAGTTCTAAGTTCAGAGATTTCAAAGGCCTCTAGAAAATGTCATCGCAATTGGAGTATCAGTTTAGCCGGAATCGTGTTAACAAACACAAAAAGAAGAAAAAAAAATCATTCCGGATATTTTTCTCCGGTGTAGTGAAATGGAATCTTCGCTTCGCTCGCTACGCTCGCTAGCTCATTCAAAAATAATAAATATTAGAAGTTCATCCAGTGGCGTAACACTATCGAGTGTGGAGACTGCAGAGGTAAGGCTAAATTTGGTCCCGGGCCCTCCTCTTGTATAGGTCTGCCATCTGTGTGCCATTTTCTTTCTTTATTATGGATAACCCTCTTGAATGATTGTAATTTATCGTTGACAATTTTCATATAGGCCTCTATACGAACATTAGCGAACGCGATTTAGAGTCGTGATCAAAAATGAGAGTTTTGTTTCGCAATTTGTAGCAATTATACCGACAAAGGTACGGCTCATAAAGCGTGAGACTTATTCGGAAGGTGACTGATGGTTCGAATCACACCACCAGCAAGTAGCAACCAGAGTCTGTAAGTTTTAAAAGGTTTTCTTCGGTCTTTATTTATGAAAAACAACAGGTGTTCAACATAAATATCATTCAAGAATACTTAAAAAGTATTATGAATCTCATTTTTGATACTCATAAGAAAATGGGCTTCAGGTGGCGTGGTCTCATCTGTCATTATGTAGATCTATCTACATAGGCTACATACATAATATACACGGGGATGATCCGACACGTCTGAATGTCGCCTCATTAGTTATGCTTATCTCTTGATTGTATCATGCATCATTGCACCCGACTTCCCCTTGGCATGTTAACTTTATTTTTATAAGTTTCTCGTGTGAAACCTTCCCAGAGTGCAATGTATGCCCCTGTTCAGGTTAAAACTAGATATTGGAGTTAGGACAATACGAAGGTATGTACGAGGGCTGCGACTGAGGAAAACCTCGGACAAAACCTTCAGTTAGGATTGCTGGTTTCGACGGGATTTGAACCCGAGACCTCCTGAATGAGAGTAATGCATATACGCGAGTTCGTTAGTTATACGCGCCCATGTAAATGCACGGGGATGATTCGATCCGTCTGAATGTTGCCTGGATTGAATCATGCACCCGCCTTGGTCCGTGTTTAACGACCTAACACATCGATCGACAGAAGAGAGCGGTAGCGCGGCCATAAACTCCGCGCCTCGGATGCTTTGACCGCGCCGTTTAGGGCACCATAATCTCGTCATCTCCTCTGGTTTATATTTTATAAAGCTGGTTGCAGGGCACGGCTGCAGGATGGGAGGCATGCAAATGATTTGAGAGCATCAAATATGCTATGCTGAACTTTATTTGTATTATTTGTATCTTTAATGTTGGATATATTCACATTTTCTGCGTACTCTTACTCATAATTTGTATTCATTATTTTAATAAACACTGAATTCAACTAAAAAATACTCGAATTTTCTGAACACATTTTATAATATACAGGCGGCATTCTGACCAAAAGACGTTTAAACCACACATCTTCTTCTCATATGATAACATTATAATATATTTTTGCCTTGCGTATCAGACTCAAAATGAATGATGATATTTATTTATATATATCTGTATCCCAGCACAAGAGTTATTTCAACAAAAAACTATTTATATTATGTTTCAACTTTCGTGCAGATATCTGTTATTATTTTATTTTTAGTTATGTTTCTCGACAAAACGTCACGACGAAGAGTATGCGGATGGCCTCATCACCAGTTTCAAGAATTGGCTTTCATTCATACACACACTATACAGACAGTTGCTGGGTAGGCTTTCAAGTCACTATTTGCGTATATTCTTATCCAACCAAATACAAAAATTTGTAAAAAAAAAAACGGCAGCCAAACTCTCCTTCAAAAGGCTCCGGCTGTGAATGCTGTGAGATATAGAAGTTGAGCCAAGCTTTTTATTCTTTCTCCCTAGTTTCGCTTTTAAAATAGTAAGATCATTTCGCCTGTTGACGAGCGCCAAGCCAACGATTTTTGTGGTAAAAAAGTAAATTTTTAAACTCGAAATCATAAAAAAATGGCTTGGCCATGAACCAAATTCAATGGCCAAGGCAATTTTTTTTATGATTTCGAGTTTAAAAATTTTACTTTTTTACCACAAAAATCGTTGGCTTGGCGCTCGTCAACAGGCGAAATGATCTTACTTATTTTAAAAGCGAAACTAGGGAGAAAGAATAAAAAGCTTGGCTCAACTTCTATATCTCACAGCATTCACAGCCGGAGACTTTTGAAGGAGAGCTTGGCTGCCGTTTTTTTTTTACAAATTTTTGTATTTGGTTGGATATTACATCTTTTTGTTGTTCGTTCGCTATCAAGGTGTGAATGATTAAATTTGTTGAGTTCAAAGTTGTTTTTTTACATTTTTGGGCCCACGGTCCCCCCAAAGATACCCCTTAAATAAATAAATAAATTTTTATTTACAGACTACCCACTCAGTTATATAACTGATTTTCAGTGGGGGACTTTAAATCAAAGCGACCAAGCCAACCCTGCAGGCCTCGACGCAATCGACGAGTGAGCGATAACCAACCAAAGATCGATATTTTTAATAGGAAATATATCAATCAGTGGTATGGACAGTGTTGGGGAAGGAACTTTTAAAAAGAACGCGTATTCGCGAACGCGTTCTTTTTTTGTGAACTTTTCAGTGAACTTACTCTTTTTTTAAATGAATGAACTTGAACTTTTAAAAGTTCTTTCTGAGAAGGAACTTTTCATTTTTAGAAAGTTCATTTGAAAGTTCTTCTTTCTGCCATAATCTGCCATAATTTTACAAGCTGGTCGACGAGAATGTAGTACAAATCATCAACACGATCAAAGACAGCTCAACACTTTTGTAAGACTTAAACTCGCGAGTAGTTTGGTACTCGAACACCTCTAATGTTTTTCCTCGTATTTTTCTTCATTTTACGCCAGCCTTAAATAAATAGTGATTTTTTTTACAAAAGAACTTTTTAAAGAGTTTAGTTCATATTTTAGACGAACTTGAACTTTTCAAAATTTTAGGTGATAAAAGAACTTGAACTTTTTAAAAGTTCATTATTTGAGCTGTGAACTGAACTTTTAAAAAGTTCATTTTAAAAAAGAACTGACCCAACACTGGGTATGGACAGTGCAAACACCCGCGGATCAACGCCAGAATCAACAAGGCCGATTCAGAACAACTCTGAAATTTATTATGTGCTTCGTTGCTAGGACGGCTCCCAAGTCACCGTTTACAAACTCCTAAGACAAGAACTGATAGACTTAAGTCCAAATCAGAAGTTAAAAAATTCTGACTTGAGCGGGAATCGAACCCTGGACCTTCTGCATTGGAAGCAGATACGCTAACAACAAGACCAACGCACTAGCATAAGCACTAGATATTTATAATGGTTAAGAGCATGTTTAATTTCAAGCTTGTATACAAATTACTACGCCTGAGTAATTACGCGTTTTGATTTTGCTAGGACGGCTCCAAAGTCACCGTTTATAAACTCCTAAGACAAGAACTGATAGACTTAAGTCCAAATCAGAAGTTAAAAAACTTCTGACTTTAGGGGGATCGAACCCGGGCCCCTTCGCATTGGAAAGATACGCTAACAACAAACCAAACGCACTAGCATAAGCACTTGATTTTTATAATGGTTAAGAGCATGTTTAATTTCAAGCTTGTCAAATTACAAAAGCCTGATATTACGCGTTTTGATTTTGTTTTTTGTTTTTGATTTTCCCCGTCCCAATTGCCCGGTTTTTGTTTATGAGGTACATCTGAGTGGGCCCCAAGTTTAAAATTTCTAAGATGAACCGTTTTCTCGGTATAGCGTATTATTCATAAGAGTAGGGAAATTCCTATTTTTGAAAATTTTGTTTTTTTTTTCCGGTACCCTTTAAACCAAATTTTGCTTTCCATATTCAAAAGTTAAAGAATGAAAGATATCAAAATGTATTCCATTTTTGAAACATCTCTTGTAGCTTTTTCTTTGAATGATTCTTTTTTAAAGGGGGGTTTCAGATTTTTTTTTTTGTCATTTTTGGGGGCCCATGGTCATCCCAAATTTTAGCCCCTTGTTTTTTGGGACCAAGAATTTATAAGGGTTAATACATTTAAATTTCAAGTTTGTCAAATTACCACCCCTTTGGGTAATTACGCGTTTTGTTACACCCAAAAATTTTTGTTTTTTCCCCGGGCCCCCTGTTCCCCCATTTTGGTTTTGAAAGAAAAGGCCTGCGTCTGAAATCCCTAATTTGGGGTCCAATTTTTCATGTTCAAGATTTACCTTTTTCCTCTGTGGGTAAAAAATCCCGGGGAAAAAACTGCCACCCACCCAACCACCCACCCACCCACCCAAACCCCACCCACCAGCCACCACCCCCTTTAAAAGGAATTTGACGATGTTGGAAGCCTTTTTTAACACAGAACGTTTTTGTGGGGTGGGGTTGATTTTTTTTTTGGTATTTTCATGGACCACATACCAGTCATATACCGATTTTCAAGATTGAAACTCTTTCGGGGCGGCGTGTGCGATGCTGAAAACCCCCCAACTCTTGTAGGTTATATAGGGCCGAGTTCGGTGTCGCCTAAAACTCGTCGCTTGTCTGCCCGCGACCGTCGCCCTAGTAGAAATCCCTTTTAGACATTTAAATAAAAAATAAACAACCGGATTTGAACTCCGGACTTTGGGGGGCAAAATAAACGCAGGACAGGCCAACAAATTTACAAAAAAAACACCTGTAAAATTTCATTAGGGCAATCAGCCCCCCCACCCTAAAATTTACAATTTTCCCTCTAAATTTCATTGAAAAAGGAAAAAAATATGAGTGGCAGTAGAAAATGGAACCCACCATCGAATCAAATAGTTTTTAGCCTCTCTAATATGTTTTCAGGGGAACATCACTATCTTGTTCATCATTGCCTTTTTCGAGTAAAACCGCCGCGGGAGCATTTACGTACCGAAGCGTATGGAAAAGTGGGTTCGAATCCCCCTAGACGGTATTTTTTGTAATCCCTCCTTCATCGTCATATTTTCACCACTCTCTCCCCCAATGGCCTAAGTCATTAATTTTAATTGGTCCACCCTCATAGTTACACTGTTTGGGGAAATTTTAAAAAGTAATGGGAAACTTGTTGAAGCGCTCTCTATTATACTTGTTGGAACTTTATAACCCAATTAGCAAACTTTTAAACGATATTGGGTGTGGACACCATAAAAAAAAATGTCATTTAAAAAAAAAAAACCAAACAAACAAAAATTAAATTTTGTTAAATCCCTGAAAAAAAAAACGAAGAAGGACATTTTGTTAAATGTTGATGTTCAAGTTTTTTCCGCTTTTGATTGTATTTATTCTTATTTTTTTTTATTTATTTATTTATTTATTTATTTTTTTTTATTTATTTAACGTCATCCTATTCGTTAAAAAATGATTTTATAGGAGGACAAATAACTAAATAACTTCATCTAAATTTCATGATCAGTGAACAACAAAAATGAACCCCGTTAAATAAATTTTGAAAAAATAGTAAGGAAACAAAATGCTTAAAATTTAAAACACAAAAATTTTGGGAACAAATCAAAAAGGTAGGCTATTAAATGCAATTTTAAAAAATTTAAAAAAGGGGGGAAAAAAAAAAAAAAAGAAAAGAAAGGGAAAAAAAGGAAAAAAAAAAGAAAAAAAGTTTTTTAGACGATCCCATCTCAAAAAATATGGTTTTTCCAAAAATCGGAACAGCAAAACAGGGAGTTCAAACTTTAAAAATTTTTAATTTTTAGTTGGAGGGGTGTGTCACCGTGTCAAGTAGGCTACAGTAAATAATTAGTCTGGACTAACACAAATGGTGGAGGTGCCGGGTCAGTACAAGCAAGTGTGAGAACGTAAAAATCATTCTGAATTTTTGGCGATACTTTAACCTTATCAACCATTTTCCATGACATTTCTAATAGCCGGACTAATCGTTTGATATGCAATATATTATATATTTTTGTGAATTTTTATTATTATTTTGCACAAATAATAAAATATCAATATCCATAAGTAGTGTGATTGATGCAGCTGAATATATTTGTCTGCGTCGGCGTGTAGGCTATATTAAGGTTTGCAAGCTTTGCATGCATGGCGTACCGTCCGTCATATTGTAATGACAAAATTAGTCACGTGATAAAAAACGACCTATATACACATATAAAATAGGCTAAAGCGGCAAGTGCATGCAGATAATTTAATTGTATTGTTGGCTTGCAGGCTTCAGAGGGACAAACGTGCCCTTATGGGAAGGTAAAATTCAATTAATTAATGATTAGTTTGATGTAGAGGTTGATATTTTGACTTTTGAGTTGTTTTCGTTTGTTGAAGTTGTATTATAGTATCCTTGGTAGACACTTTCTCTGCATGTTTGAACCCTGCGACGTGACCATTATAATAATAATGGTCCGTTAGCACAGATCAGTGGCGTAGGCAGGAATATATTTCGGGGGGGGGGCACCGCTGGATGGGATATTTTAACAGTTTTCTTAATAAAATAATTGAATTTATTGCACTTATTGCATAAATTTTACTTTAATATAATATAATTTGCATGGTATTTTAAATAATTATTTCCTTTAAACTGCACCGTGAATTATCGATTCAGGGGTAATGTATGTTTATTGTTTAATATAGTTGAATTTTAATCACTTCAATGATTCAATGTTCCAACTTACAATTAATACAATTCTACCTATACGGGATACTTTTCTGATTAGACACAGAGAAATAAAAAAGTGTTGACAAATTGGTTAAGTAGACCTAGATGTTTTGCAGAATATAAAAAAGCTGGGATTTCGGGGGGGGGGGGGGATGGCCCCTCGGACCACCCCCCTGGATACGCCGCTTCACAGATAGTACATTACAAAATAAAAGTGTGATAGTACACTTAAACGTTTCAATGGAGGATATAGAATAACTGTTTTATCGCAAAACTGAAGGCAAATTACTATCTGACCAAAAGAGGATTTTAGTAGATATAAAATTGGTGATGTTTTAAAACACACAGATTTTCACCAAAATGAACTTGAAAGAGAAAACGTTTGGATCAAAAACAGGATTTAAAAAGTTGGTCATTGTTATGCTTTAGAAACGCCAGATTTTCACCAAAATGACCTTTACTTAGCCTTCGGTGCACCTATGAATTAATTGGTTGAAGCTCCCCCCCCCCCCTCTTTATGAATTTCCTGGATACGCCACTGCAGTAACCCTCCAATCTGTGCCTAACTAAAGTATCCCTTTATACAGTACGTTCTTCTGTGATATTATGTGCGACCTGGACCGGACTGCTCAATGCAATGTTTGAGATAACGTTTGCAAGAAAAGTGCAATTAACACGGTTAGAAAACTATATCGATGTCGCCAGTCGAATCGAGTTGTGACCGCGTTCTTGTAAATTGAATTATTATATTTGTTCCTTGCGCATGGATGGACGCTAATCGAATCGTGGTTTGATTTGAATTCAATGCCCATTGCTCTTGATTAATTGATTATTCATCGCAACGTAATCATCCTACATTGTAAAACCGATGAAACAATGCAAAGTTGCAAACACATCCAAGAGCGTGCTATAGCGCTCTAGTTTTGGACGTATGGAATGGATGCCTCGCCGTCGTCTTCCTCCTCCTAAGCTTTCAAGTTGATTAAAAACAAAGTTCGACTCGGCGCTCTCATCACGACGCGGAGCTGAAACCTGTAGCGTTCCCCTCATTTCCAGAGAGCAACAACCGAGAACGAAGTAAAGGCGAGAGGCGAGAGTCAAATACGACAATCACATGTAGACTCGATTTTGTTTTTACCTTCGCACCTCCCTTGAGTTATTGATCTTTACAAAAATACATTAGAGAGAAGGGGTGGTTGTGATTTATGTTCGCTGCAGTCACAAATGTTGAGCAACGATTAACGAATTCACTTACCCTGTTACGACATTCGTAACCTCAGTTAAAACGGCTATAGCCAACACAAATTGAATTTCTCGATTTGGTTAGTCGGGAAACACTCCCGTAGTTGGAACTGTTAAATATATAATATAATTCAGAAGTTAAAATATCCACCCATTCAAGTCTATAATGCAACTACAATTCAGAAGGAAAATAGTTATACCATCTGTGGTTATACCGTCTCGGTGGTCTAGTTGGCTATAAGGAGTCTACCTGGAATGTGGGAGACTCGGATTCGAACCCCGATCGGGATGGATTTTAAACTTCTATATACGAATGACCGAATGGTGCCATATACTCACTCAGCCACTAATTCCCGAAATATTTTACACTTTTTATAATTACAATAAGATGTAATGCAAATTTATTCAACAACATTAAATATTTTTCTGGGGTCACCTGATGGTGAATCGTGCCCAACCATGTTGTCGCTTTTTCAAAGTATTTCTTATACTTCAAATGCCGATCTCTGGCTAGAAAATGTTTTGCTCGTCTGCACAGGGGCTCGGTCAGCTATAAATGAAAGTACAACAGAAAATCCGTTCTGTGACTGTGTGTATGATCGCTTCCTCCCCTAGCGAGCGGTGGTGTGAACTGTGCGGGCGGGCGGGCGGTTCATTAGCAGCTAGGCGGCTAATTGTCGGGCGACAAGGGCAGGCAACATTCCCCGGCACCGGCGCTAGCTCCCTAACAAGAGACGCGCCCATTCGGCGGGCGCGCGGCTCAAAGCGAGGCACACGACCGGAGACATAGCACCTTACGATCGGCAATAAAAATAATAATTTGTCTAAGAAGCCAGGCTCCGACAACAGGTAACTCGTCCCTCCACTGATGGGGACAGAGGACGATTGGGAAAGGTAGGTAGGTGGGAAAAATTGGTCGAGGACTATTTTATAGGACAACAAAAATTTGCCTTCAGGCTAGTTTTTGTTATATTCGTGCTAAAGGAGAGCTGCCCTCACTCCGCTAACTCAGGTTTTGGAAAGATTTTTATTTAAAATTAGCAAAAAAGTGCAGGGGACGAGAAGGGGCCATGAGATAGAGTCTCAATCTCATGCAGTTTTGAAGTCAGGCTTTTCAGGAATATTACCAAAATATTACATAGGGCCCAAGTATAATATATCACCGCAGTCAAAAATTTTGAAAATCAGGTTTTAAGAGTGCGTTTGGTGCGTTTTAGAAAAAAGTAGTGGGCTGATGCAATACCAAAACAATGTATAGTTTTTGTGCAGTCGATACTAGAAACAGCAAACATTGTGTGTCAACTTTTAATATACGGTTATTTGACTGAATGTATATCATTGTGTAAATTTACATTGCGCATGCAGAGTTTTCACAGCTTTGTCCCCAAATCTGAATGAAAGATCCTCGCTTTCAATTATACCACAGATATTATCTGTTGTATGTGATATATTACACTTGAGGACTTACTGCGTACACTATAAAACAATTCGTGTGCAGAAACTTGAAAGACACCTTATCACATCACCCCTCACGCAGGGATCGGGATGCTGGAGAATAGGTTCAACGCGGTCAAGTCCGGAGACTGTTACTGTTGTACTTATACTTGTGTACTTCAGGAGCCTTACTGAAGTTAATATTTAGCAAGCTATCAAACGCACTCACAAGTAAGATTTTCAAGATAATTGTATCATTTGCATGTACAGTTATACTAAAGAAAGTGTCTCCTTACAATCTGCAAACTTGGAGAAATTAATATCCCATCTCCCCTTAAAAAACAATAAATGGTGGAGAATGGGGGTCGCTCCGACCAACATATACCCCGTTCACCCACATTATCAATTATATTATTTTAATTTAAACGTACAATTTAAACTACACGAACTTTCCATAGTGTCGATATACGATTAGACAGACAAGAGATATGCAGTCAGACAGACAGTCAGATAGTTAGACAGACAGACGAAAGCCAGTCTGTCAGTGAGATACATAGACAGAGAGGCAGAGGAGAACGGATGTCGAGGAGACAAACATCGGATCTGCAGTGTGTCGTGTTGTTACGGGGGTCGGCCGGTGCTAATGAGGCCCGGCTACCACTAATTAGCGCCTGGCGCTCACACGGCCAGTGTGCTCATCAGGTACTGCCTACCCTGCCTCGATCAGGTGACAAACCATTTCCTGCGCTGCGTGGCGTGGCGTACAAACTCGCACTCGCATTAGAAACCATTACCTGCGCTTTGTGGTGTACAAATACACGCACGCTCGCATTAGAAACCATTATCTGCGCTTCGTGGCGTACAAATACATGCTCACTCGCATTACATCCAAAATAGCTCCTATACAATAAATTAGCAATACAAATTAAAAATATTTATTCCATGTGTGCCATATTTGATTGTTGTGCCTCATTAGGCCTTATGTGGTCAGGCTTTGCTGCTTTGCAGTTATTGAGACAATTGTGTCAAGTTTAATTTTCAGACACGTTTGATATTCTGCTCTTAAACTTGTGCTAAAATAATACACGTCTCAATAATTGTCACGATTAAAAATTATAGAAGTAAAAAAATCGATGAGGCGAAATATCACGAATAATATACAACTTTAATGTTTTACAACAATTAAAAAATTAACTAGTGAAGAATTAACGACAATGAAGTTTGAATATTTGTACTGACACAGGATTATTCAGTACAAAGGGAAGGGAGGGAAGCCATAGCCAGTGTACACAACATCTTTGAAGCCACCATGCATCTTATAGCCTATCACAACACTGCTACTGTTGAGTGTTGACGGTACTGTGCTGTGCGACCCCCCCCCCCCCAACATGGTAAACACGGAGGAGAAGAGGGGCCTCTGTTTGGTCATTACTTGTGTCGGTACTCACTACTCATCTCAGTATCAGCAGGGAGTCGTGATCACAATGCACGTGCGACTCATTTGTCATTTCACAGTTCAGTAGCTAGCTGACGTGCTTTTGATAAGCAAAACTAAACTATGGAATCCACAACACTTGTGGCTTATTATTGTTTACTGAAGTCATCGAAACGAGCAAGCCGCAACACCATACATCACATGCAATCCATCAATAATATAATATGCTTCATCATTTCTATTTCTCTTACCCACCACAATTTTAAACAATCAAATCGTTCGTACTATTAAACATTTGCATTTTGCACGTATTTTATTATGACGACATTCTCGAAGGTGACCGCGTTCTTCTATGTAGGCCTATAAATAAAATATATTAGCTTGGATAATCCCCAAACACATTTCGTCTGTCAAATTTCAAAACTATATATTTCTACTTTCCACTTAGATTATTAGTTCGATCACTGATTCAAATTTTGAAAAGAAATTCACACCTTACGACTCATTAACATTTTGCTGATACACAGTGCATTACACACCATACAGTGCTGTAATATACTCAATACTGCCAATGACCGAAAAATCTAATTTGCAACGCTTGTCAAATGTCAATCAATTATTCCTCGAGTAATAAATTATCATTGTGAAATACTGACAATAACACAAAGAGTTGTTGAATTTAGGCCTATGTAAAATAAAAACATTACGACAGGAAAGTTCATATTTGCGCTCTCTTGCTATAATTCATTGAGAAATATGTGAGGCCTACTTATTTTCTAGCTTCATTGCGATTGCAATTCTAATTCTATAAATTATTTCTATTGTGCATAGGTTATACGTAAAATGGGTCTCCTGTTTCAATAATGTTTTACGTTCGTTTTGAGATCGGCGATAAATCCTTCTTGCCTCGTCTAAACACGATATCATGTTTCACTCAAACCTTTGTTACAACAAAAAGAAAATAACGTGTAACAGGTAAACTGACGCTATGCATTCCAGCCACCTTAATTCGTAGTCCCCGCTACTGTTTCAAGCCCCACGGTTCAACAGATCTGTCATGTCACCTCACGGAGATGCGCAGATTATAGAGCCACTGAACTTCTTCTATGTAAGCTTATTTCAGTGTGTCGTGAGTGAGGCCCACAAACTGGATCGTGCAACGTCTTCAGTACGGGTGAGAGACCGCCACGGTGATAAGCAGCTATTCTAAACTGAACAATATATTTATGTGTTGAATTGATTCTGGTGGGAATAACTATACATGATGTAACTGTGTTGTGGCATGCTGTTAAAATTTGGTATGAACAAACATTCGTTATAGATTTGTTGTGCAAAACAATAATTGACACAAAAACACGAAATACAAATAAAAAGGGGTTTTTCGAAGGAGGGTGTTTACAAAGTACCAAACTCCTGTTCGCTCGGCTCACTGACGGACCACAAATGTGTGGAATTTTGAACCGTTTATCACGAAAGTGGAAATAGGGCTCTATACAGGAACACTTAAATTCTCAAATTGGTTTCAAAAACAATTTTAAACACATAATTTGATTTTCTTGATTTTTGATTTTGTTTAATTAAAGTACAAAATTGACTATATTCTTGATTTTTTGTGCCTGATTGAGAGCAATTTTTGAAAATGTAGGACTGTTCATGTATGCTTTATTGGCAACTTTTCAAAGTTTAATATACTTCGGTAGCTTCTTGGCCTAGCGAATAGCTGTTTGCCAACAGTTGCAATGTGTAAATTTAGTATGTATATACAAGGTGCACATGGTAGTGCAATTTCACTATTTGGATTAATAAAAAGAGGAACCAATGGCTCAAGCTGTACTTCTTGATGAGTAAATGTGAGTGACAATAGAGCAATTTTTAGCAGTAATAACAATTTGCGTTGATGAATACAGTTGTATGTTTGATCACTGATAAATTCCGACGTTGATGAGCTTGAGCGGAAAGTTGGATGCGCAAAGCGAAGATTCCATTCTACTACACTGGAGAAAAAAATCCGGAATGTTTTTTTTCTGTTTGTACGTGTCTGTTAGCACGATTCCGGCTAAACAGATACTCCAATTGCGATGAAATTTTATGGAGGACTTCGAAACCTCTAAACGTAGAACTGCCACGTTTTTGAGCACAAACGAAAAATTATTTCTCACGAAAATCGCATTTTACGATTTTTTTCGATTTTTAAAACATTTCTTCGACTTATAACACCTACATGCTTTATCCGATTGTAATGATTTTTGCATAGAACCTTTATTTTATGTATTAATATATTTGTGGGAAATTTGAGCGTAATCAAAAAATTATTTCTTATAAAAATCGCAATTTAACATTTTTTTTCGATTTTAAAAATTTCTTCAACTTATAACACCTATACATGCTTTATTCGATGGTAATGATTTTTTTAACAGAACCTTAATTTTATGAATTAATATATTCGTGTGAAATTTGAGCGCAATCAAAAAATTATTTCTCATGAAAATCGCAATTTTACGTGTTTTTTTGTTTTAAAAAAATTACGCTCATCCAAGAACGCGCCTGAAAAAGCGTTTGCGAAGCTTCCTAGTTATTTCAATACTTCATAAAACAGCGTGCATTGCACTTCGAATAACGTCCCTCTAAACCCGTCAGGCTAAAACGGTTCCTGTAATTCAATACGTATATCACGGAACCAGTAAATCGGATTAATATTGAGTTCTTTAAAACAGTTATAGCTGAACTCTATGGTGCATGCATAAATTGAAGTTGTTGTTAAAGTGTCGTGACTTTGGGTTCGATCAAAGCTCACAAGATTTTAGTTCTGATCAGTGATACGTAAATAATATCGAAAACTTATACACACGGAAAAGTAACATATTATATACCGCAAGATTTCACCTGATGTGTTTGTGTTGCAATGCAATTTGATGTCTTTAATAGGTTATTCAAAAAGATTTAGTAGCACATAACCCTACTACAAATGTGTGACTTTATTTTTACACCATTATGTTACTGAAACATATTGAAACTGTCCAAAATCAAGTCAAAATCAGTTCAGAATGAAGTTGTTATACAGATAGTTTGATCGTTATTACGCTCTTTTATTTGGAGATTTGGAGTTTATGCAAATTGCTACTATTCTTTCTTGATATCGTCGACATCACACCAGGTATTTAAGATACAAATTTAGAAGCAGTAATTGCATTAAATAAAATCGTTATTTTCGTGCTCGTACTCCGGTCATCTCCTGCAAGTTTTTATAGGGAACCTAAGTGGGCGTTGTCCGGTTCTCTCCGGTCAGCGAGGTATAGGCGATTAACCCGTGCTAAATGTTTCGTAAGCGATAGCGCGAGAACCCGACCACGGACCGGAATAATATTCATACTGTAAGAAACTATAATCTTTCCTCTTTGCGTGGATATACATAACTCTGCTCTATCACAAATATTAATGACATTTGTTTTGAGTTGAAGTGAACTCTACATTTACACTGTTGCCAAACCTTCCAAACTGCTCACGAAAAAGCACGTAAAAACATTTTGTCCGTGGCATCAGCATAACATTTGGTATCCGACTTGCTTTGTGGCTACTGTGAGGTCACTGGGTTGTACTAGATTATACATTACTAAGAAAATATCCTTTAATGTGCCAACAAAATCTTGAATGCGAAGTACATTTAGCAACCATGGACAGGCGCGTGGTATGCGAGGATGCCACAGCTGCACACAACGTGGCTGCGTCTCGCTTAGGTTGCCGCTCAGTCAGAGTACATTTGCGACAGCGCGCAAACATGGGTCCATTTAACTCATAATAGTTTGAATTTAGGAAGCGTCATCGAGCAAAGTAGAATGCCATCATCTTCTTCACAGAATTATGCATCTTGTGATGTTATTGGTTTAGATTTCTTTTGCGTGAGTCAAAAGATACGGCGAGTTACATTTTCGTACCATGCTAATTCTTATGGGCGCTGAGACCAGAGAGAACCAATTTCCTTCCCGCCTTCAAAACTTAGGTTCCCTATTGTTTGGCTTCATAAAACATGAGAGGGGGTCGACAGTTTTGATTATTAAAATTTCATTCATGAAACAACGTTACACTAATGAATCTTGTTTGATTATACATCATATAATGCAATTATTTAGAAGATGACAAAAGGTCATCTGCAAATAGTTCAAAATGATTGCAACATCTTTCAGAGTCTGCTGCCGTTCCTTCCTTCAGTTATTTATCAAGATAATAACATTTCAGACTGCTATGTTGGAGATGTAAACAAGATAATTAAATGTTGGTGTGCTATGTTCCAAGTCATTTCCCGTACAACATACTAAATGCAGGAGTATTTTGTGAGCAGGTTCTTTTACAAATACAATTCAATAACATTGAACAGCAGTTTCCCGGTTGTTAACAGTAGAAATAATTAACTGTGGGGTGTAATTTTTCCGTAGCTTCGTAAGGAAAGTAATAAAAAGTAGGGACTCTGTCTTGAGTAGGCTATATTAATTTTCGGTCAGTCAGAATAAGCTTAGTTGCTTATCAAACTGAAAATAGTGTTTATAAAATTGTGAATCCTCTCAAAATATACTTACTGGTAAAGCTTAAAATTAATCAAATTCAAAATTATTATGTTTGGCGAATTATCACAAAGAAACTATGGTCTATAGCAGGTAATATTATTGTATTAACAAAATGTTCACCCTTGACCAGAAGTAACCTAAATCAAGGGTTGGGTATAAACATAGCAGATACTCTTGATAGGCGATACCAACGCGATATTCCAGTATTATATTCATGATTAGTGCAAGTGAAAAGGAGTGGGATGCTCCTTGTCACTTCTTGACATACATGTCAGTAGTCAGAAACATCCACTACCTAGCCTACTTTTTCATAGGCCCAAACAAGACATGTTTAGACAAATCATTTCTTATATTTTTATGGAAGGTATATGGTATTTTGCACCGTTTCCATACAATGGCAGTTATTATCTGACTAACCAATAAAACGTATGATCATTGAAATTGATTAGGCCTATTCAATACAATAAGCCCCACTAGAAAAAGTTAGAAACCAAGGTTAAATAATTAGTTTTGGCATAATATCTCCACAAATTTAATGTTAAAAGAAATTCCAATCTGCATGTCGACGCTCTATCTATAGCCACGAAGGGTAAAGAAATCTTACCTTCCGTATGGGGTGCCGTACGACCATTTTCCCGCCCGTGAAAATGGCCGGATCGCTCGCAGCGCTATCTACTCTGGCGGGAAAATAATACGGCTCCGCCGTAAGACCATTTTCCCGCGCGTGAGATTGGCTGGATCGCTCGCAGCGCTATCTACGCTGACGGGAAAATAATACGGCTCCCCATAGTAATTTGAGACAAATACTTGAATATCCGCGCAATAAATCACGTGACTAATTCACTATTGATGTATCGTAATACGTTATGGGATCCAGATGAATCTATGTCGGTTAGAAAGTAAACTACCCTGGCCGCTAACAACCCTTCCCCACTTGATTAGCGCGGTCGGGTGTTATGACTGCGGCAATTAGAACGCGATCCACGTTGGGGCGGTAATGAGATTAGCACAGGTTTAGTCAGCCCACCGTCACCGTCGAGGGATGTTGAGACGCGACGACAAACAACAATCACACCTTGCTTGCTCAAGTAGATGATTCTCAACACAACCAGCGCAGAGCGTGCAAAGCATTACACGCTGGCTACAATATGCTTGTCTGAGTGGCGGACTGTGTCTCCCAGTATCTATCACTATATTTTAGAATTGTCTTACTTATTTCCAAAGAGGTTTTTTTGTTTAATTTTTCCCATATACATGTTTTATTCAATATCTATACACTCATAGCTATACATTGTATTATGTTTATGTTAAAACTGACTGATGTACCATTATTATATAAGTTAAATAAATACCCTTTTAAAAAAACGAATTTACTCTAGATCTTCAAAATATAAAGAAATTAGGTGGATTAAGCGTATTACAAGCTCAAAATGTAAGCAAGTGTTTTCAACACCCTGATTAAACTAGTGTTTAGAATTATCCGAAACCTCAGCGGAAAAGAGTTGAATTTAATGGCAAGGGTAACTTTTCTAAAATTACAAAATAAGAAGGGGGGGGGGAAGTTATAGCTGAAAGCTGATCAACGCAATATTTCAATCTCATTCTTAAGACGAAATATGTAAAATTATCTAAAGCTTATCCAGCAATAGTCATATGTGTCTGCTTCGATAAAACAATTGAAACATTGCAAAATGTACATTTTATAACATTGATTGTACGCTCGAAGCCGCGTAGGCTTTATTGACCAATGAATTTGAAACATTATATACCCCGCCAACTAGTAACATATGCCTGTTCAAATAAAAATGGATCCCTACAAAATATGCACTGTGCACGTTCTTTACATAGGAAATCAGCATCAGATAACATGCGAAACTTGTATACTCTGTTTACAATTCATTTAAAAGGCTAAAAAGGCTTATGATGGGCAATTTCAGTTATTTATAGTGTTTATAGTGCAAGTCGTACGAACACTCGCGGAATCACATCAGTTCAGTTGAGGTTAACACCGTGGCAACAATACCCGAATGTAATAGACCCAAGGAAAAAAAAAGTTATGATTAAGATTATCTAATATTTGGATGATTTCGTAGAATCCATTTCTTGACCGCTTTACCTTAGATTTGGTCATCATTGGTGATATCAGATTCGTCCTGAAAAAATACGTTGTAACAGTCTCGATTACTTCGGAAAATATCTTTACAATCCAGTCCATATCGATAGCAGACGCATTTATCGAAATCAGTGCACAAGAACTTTGTTCTACAGGCTACAAGTACAGAAAAAAAAAACTCTTTGAACTTTTCCATTACACAAGGTCCCCTCTGCCTCTATAATCGCTATAACTGACACACACACCGTAACAATTGAGGGTCTCGATAAGAAAATGGCTTCCATACTTGTATTCTAGTTTAGCCATTAACCCTAAGTGAAATGGAAGAATAAGCGACGTCTTCTTTTGTACCCACCTCTACTAACGTAAGTTTTGCACTCTGCAACTAAAACATATCTCCGTTTAATGGTGTTACTGAGCTTAATCTTGATTAGTTTGTGTTAGAGAATAGAGACTGTCTGCTAACCACATTAAAAATCCATGTAGGCCTAGTTGTTTTGGCACAAACTTTTCCGAATATGACAGCAGAACTCCAACAATGTACTTTTCGTATAAACTTTAGGGAGCAGTATTGTTTTTTTCATTTTTAATCGAGTCTTTGCAAGAATCACAAAAATAAAGTCAGCGGCTTGGTCATGTATAAAAATGGTTTGATCTTTTTCTGCGGATTCGATGTTTCTTGTGCTTGTGTAAGCCTATTTTTGATAATAACAGTCTCGATGATATCTTGCGTTTGCAACGAAGAGATCGCTTTCAAATGAGATTTGTTTGCTTATATATTTTGATTACCTAGCTATAACACGGCTTTCAAAACGGACTCACTTACTCGAACAGGACTCATGTAGACAAGTGAAAACGAACGCCTTCTACCTCGCCACATATGAAACAGTTGAAATTTCAATCAAATTTATGTGATTCATTCCGAGCAAGTGTCATGGGGCTGTCATGGGGCGGTTATCGCGACGATTGTCATCCTGTTATAATATATTATGAATATTAACTTATTACTATTGCTTATAATCAACTATTATTGCATCAGAATATTCATCTACGATCACTTCATAGTTGGAACAGCGACGCATCTAGCCCAGCATATCTAACAAATCCAAATGTTTTACATTCCATCACTTAATTATTCAAATACGCATGGTATTTCTCTGAATTATATGATTTCCAGGAATTAGACAAAATTCTAAAATTAACAGTAATCTCGATTCTCAGTAAACGATGATGAGTTAATTACCTAATTACGACACTCTGTATATAAAGAACGTGGCCCAGGCCACAGCACGCTTCATTCTCTTGTTACTTCTTTGACTACAAACAAGTACCGAGCTTGCCTACAAGGTAATTGCTATTAGGTTTGTTCGTTCGCCGACCTAGTGTTAACACTCAAAAAGTCAGTGTCTACACTTTACACTGGCTTCTAGGCTAGTGTTTTAAGTGCCAGTTTTAACACTGAAGCGAACGAACGGAACAAAATGGCTCTTTTCACAAAAGTGTGTGCGAACGAACAAACCTAATATTCTGGTGAGTAAACATTTTATGTATTTTATAATTATGTATCAATAAATAAGTGTTGATTTGAAAATGTATCTCAGAATATTGATTATTATTCATTCTAACTTCCATGTCAAGGTTGATCATTGTAATTAGTAATGTACAATGTACATTCCTTCCCACTCCCTAACCTTTGTATATTAATAAATTAAACGGTCTTGAAGCAGTATAATTTCAAGTGGTGGCAGCCCTTATTACCTCACTACCCCCTAAGGCTCGTCCCAACGACGGCACGACACAAGGCGTTTAGCCTCAGTTGGTACATTGTATAGCCTTCTTCTCTTCAAGTAAACATTGTTTTGCTGTTTCACGTTTGCGTGAGTTAGTAGTTCTCCATTTTTGGTGAAATTTACATAGGAAACTGTTAACTGTACATTTTCGGTACTTAAAAACTTTAATAGTCATATCGTCCTGCATCTTCAGTCTTCACACGATTTTACAAACCCCTTCTTAGCAAAATTGAATTACATTCTGTGACTCGCTAGTTCTGTGAAATGTTGGTTTGATATCGTTTGTCAAAGAAAGACCTGGGATTGCAAAATCGTTCCTGACACAGTGGCGTAGCTATCGGGTGGCAGAGGGTGCAGTTGCACTCGGGCCCGCGCCCCGGAGGGGCCCGGGCCCCCTCTCCAACTCCCATGTATGTCCCATTAATCTCTGTATGGTTTTAACCTGATAGTGACAAATTTCTATTGATGCAAAATTATTGAGGCTACCATTTCAAATTTATTTCCTTCTCATTGACAAAGACGCAAAGAAGCATTGTCATTAAAAAACACCTTGAAAATTTTGAACTTGTGTTGTTGTTTGTTCAAACAAAAATTCTTGAAACAGTCAACGCCGTTTCGAAACTGTTGCAATCTTCCAATCAAGATCTAAGCATGGTTTCTACACTTCTAAAAAATGCATATGACACACTGTCATCTCTAAGGAATAGTTTTGAAGAATGTAGATGGGTAGCTACCAATATGTGTGATAAATGGGGAATACCAGCTCGATTTGAAGAAAAACGCATACAAAATTAAATCGGCATTTTGATGAGCTTTGTGTAGACCAGCGATTGACAAATGCTGAAATGAGCTTCAAAATTAGGCCTAATTGTTTCTACGCAAGTCTCGTGTGTGGTGACAAGCCAATTAAAGAAGAGATTTTCTGGCATGAACGACGTCGTGAACAATTTCCTTGCTGTTCTTCCACAATCACTCAATTCCATGAACGACGATGAACTATATGCAGCTGCTATGACACTTGTTTCCAAGCACACTACCGACATTTCATCAAAGTTTCCCGGGCAGTTACTTGCCTCCGATCATGTTTAAAAACAGAGATTTAAAAAAACAACTTCAGTAGGACCTAATGGAAATTGCAACACTGTTAAAAATACACAAAGCTGCCCTTTCTTCAAGTTTTCCTGATGTATGCACAGCTTTAATGCTATTCCTCACATTACCAGTGACCGTGGCAAGTGCGGAATGATCATTTTCGAAACTCAAACTAATTAAAACGTATTTGTGTAGTACAATGACTGGAGAACGACTTCCTGTCTTGTCAATATTGTCAATTAAAAATCACGAGACCTGAGCAATGGACGTCAAAGGCATTATAAATGTATTTGTAGAGAAAAAAGCCCGTAAGAAAAACTTCAAATGAGGTCGAGTACAAAAGCTGATTCTAAACAATTATCTTGTGTTCTGTTTTGTGCGTGTGTGTATTAATAAAAATGGTGTGGGCCCGTCGTGTCCAGTTTGCACCCGGGCCCGTAAAGCCGTAGCTACGCCACTGTCCTGACACCTATTTTAACAAAATGTGCGGTTGTGTGAGTTTAGTGTGTTAAAATGTTAAAATTATTAGTCGTATATTATTATACATTGCTGTCAGTACTCATCCATAAACAGGTTATTTTGAAAGATTTTTATGATTTACATTAAAAGAAAATAGAAAAACAATTGGCTCACACATTCGTAAACTACAATCAAACTTCCACAAAATTAGTGAAATAATACAATAACTAGCACCGAGTTGTAAAATAAAAATTTACTAAACGAACTAAAACTATTCTGTTCGAAGTATTTAACACGACTGAACCCTTCCACCAATTCATGAATTGGTATACAGATAACGCCTGTAACACGAATGGGAAGGTGCGGTAAAGAAAAAAGAAACGAGACCACACATAATTTCAAGTGGAGGGACTCGCTTAAACAGGCGAAAACAAAATTTATCCTTGTGGCTAGTGCATTGGTAATAACGAAATGTAAACACAGAAGAGATGAGCAATCATAACGTCTGGATCTTACAGCCCCATCAATATTTTAGACGTTGTGTGCATGTTTAATTTGTTAAACTCTTTAAAATGCAAAACCTGGGAACCAAAATATTGCTTTCATTTTATTTTATTTTATTTTATTTTATTTTCTTGCCACCAACAACAGAGTTACCTCCACAAGTGCGATATAGGCAAAATTTGAAATTTGTGATTTTCTAAAAGAGTTTTAGAATAGAAACGTTGTAGTTTTTTCCTTAGTATCTTAGGAAAAATGTTGATTTTGGAATCCAAATTGATATCAAAGCTAGAAAAAAACAAATTTTAAGTTTATTTTCAAAGACAATACAGTTTGCAATCTTTAATTAAACAATTATTACAAAAATCCTTCCAATCATTAGTTTTTTGCGGGGAAAAAAAATATCAATTCCGAACAGAACTAAGTAGCTTTTTACCCGTTTGAAAGTATGAAAAACTGGCAGATTTAATTGTGTAGATTTTGAAATGTGGTGGTAAATATGTTTACCACTATCCTAAAGGGGTGTAAGGAGCTGAACAAGTGGACAATGGCATTGTAAATTATTATTATTATCGGTGTTTAGAAATACATAATATGCTGATATTTTAATGTTATCGTCATTACAAATAACAATAAATATGAATATGTTAAAACTATTGAAGCACACAGCAACATTTAAGCAACGCGTAGCACAGCTCACAAAATTTTAACATTACCAAGTTGATACTGTATAGCCTTAATTATATTTATTAGATGGATGTGTAAACTCGACATAATTTTACACAGCGTTTCATATACGTAAGGAAAAGGCAGCATCATTTCAGCAGTAATAGGCCTAAATACATTTAATTTCATATACTTTCGTTGGTTTGTGAAGAATGTTTTATGTATAAAAAAAAAATCCAAAGCAAAAATAAATAAATTGTGAATTAAAATATTAGCTATATTTTTCACTTTTTGCCGTTTTTATCAATTCATGATTGTTTTGGACCTTTTCCGCTACAGTGATATCGGATAGGCCTAATTTTACACCACACATTCGTGAGGGCATAAGGAAGGTTTGGTTAAAAAATCAGCACTTTATACGGTTTGTCCCCTATATTATGTATGCCAGCGCTCTCGCCTATGAGCACGGTATGGAGTGCCCTGGTGATTTTGTTACTGGACATTCTGAGGAGGTCCAAGAAATTTTTTTGCCCACTTCTAAACAAGATGATAGCTTTATAACACTGCACATGAATGACAATGATGTTGACATTACCTATTGATAACTAATAGAATTATAAGAAGTTTGGGGTATATTCACTTAATTTCGATATTGCCTAATGTCTATACGATGAATGTTTTTAGTATAGGCCTATAGCATATTAACATATAGCTAGAAAAGCATATAGCATTATTTTTAGATCTCTCTTCTTTTCAGTATTTAAGCTCAATTAATAAAACAATATATTTTTCACGGCACCCACTAAAGCATAAATACATAGGCACTGGTGACTTCTGTTTTGTGCCCTAAAACCACATTATAACTAACGAAAGCGTATTATAAAATCACTTATCTACTACGCACGAAACATGAGCTACTGTCACGTTACCTACGTATAAGGGACAGCCGAAACCCTTGAATCACATAAACACATACACATACACACATAGGGGGAAATGTGGGTAATTGGAAACAGGGCGTAATTGGAAACGCCCTTTATAACTTCAGTATGTGAAGTTCAAATTTAAAAAAAATTGTTAGATAGCATGGTCCAGACCTTTATGGAAAATGTGCAAGTAGTTACAGCTTCTTCTGTTAGATGATATGCCTGTCATACACATTGCAACCAACCTCTACACAAAAAACTTGTTTCAATTTGAAACACTTCTCAAAATTTCCCCTGTTATGGTCTTTACTTTGTTTTTAAGAAATTTGTTTTCGGATGGAAATTAATAAAGACACATTAGTCAACAATATGGTACAGGTGAAATTTAGATAATTATCATAGTTTCTCCTGATAAGCAATGTTTCCAATTCCCCTATTATCTCATACTTGGGGGTAATTGGAAACATGAATTAGGTGTAATTGGAAACATACATGGAAATTGAAAACAAAGCCAAAAGATCCATGTTAAGTATGGACAAATTTCAGGGGTAAATGGAAACACATTTAAAAGTTTGGTTCAAAAGTAAGGTAAGTTGGCAACAGTGTTTGACTACACAGCCTTCTTACTTAGGCTTCAGATTATCATGTTTTGGAAGGAAAGATACCCTCGAAGAGATGACCACGATTCGGTATTGATAAATAATATATTTGCTGGTCCAATAAAGATAAACTTGGCACTGTGGACTTTGTCTTGGACCCACACCAAGATGCCATTGAAAATATGTGCATTTTTTATTTTTTTTTCCAAAATCACAGGAAATCCAAAAAACCGCAGCTAACGTTTCCATTTGCCCAATCGATGCATGTTTTGTTTTTGTAGGTAATTTACCAATCTGTTGATGTAGTTTTTGTAAATTTAATTTTAAGTGATGATTGTATTAATATTTAAATACAAAATACAACTTTTTTTATACAACAGCCTTATTTTCATGCTTGTGATGCTTTTGAGATTTTCCGTACAATTCTGCGTTGCGACGGAAGGTTTTCTTTAAATGTACACAGAATCTACAGTTTGTATCATAATGTATTAATTTTTTGTGTGTTAGAATCACAGCTTAAAATGCTTTGTTTCCAATTACCCTACTTTAGTTTCCATATGGGTCTACGAGTTGTACCATGGCTGTTTCCATTTACCCCAATATCCGGGGTAATTGGAAACAAATTCGAGTTTAAAAAAAAGCAATACAAATACCATACAATATTCTTCCATGAAATTCTTGTTGGTGTAATGATTTAGTTTACACCCCAAAGCACAATTTTGCTCCTTACATTTTTTCTCTCCTATCAATACCCTAGCCTACAAATAAGGTCAAAGTTTAAAAACACTAAAAGTGTTTCCAATTACCCACATTACCCCTACACATACACATACATACATATTACATACATCAATCCTTACGTCAAGTTGTAACAGTTTCTGAACAGCGTATATCCTAAGTTGTTGTATGGTGAAGTAGGGTGGAGCCCAAACTGAGATATATAAGAAAGACAAAAGGTAGCTTTGTTTGCAGATTCGGCGTGTGCTCTCACAGGATGTTGTGTCAACATGACAAGACCCTAGCTCACCTCAATCCACCCGACCAGACGCTTCGAGTGCACTAGAATTAGATGCACCTAAGTCAAACAATACCTCCACTCCACCCCAACGTATTTATAACCGATTCTAATTCTCCATATTTCAAATTTCGCTAAATGTGCTAAAGGGTTTACTCTAATATAGGCCTACATTATGTTATGTTAATTAAAATGTAAATATTTTACTGTGCCGGTATAGATTAGAGCTTTAGATTGTAATATATAAATAATAATAAAATAATAAAATAATTTTTACAAAAAGTTAATACATTGAGCGAGTCATGCAAATCGAATTTGTGGTCATATTGAACTACACCCGTAATTCTGTTGCTATAACCAATATGTAGTTCTAATTTGATGAGGCTTCACATACCAAACCTATAGATTGGTTTATAGGTTTATGTTATATAAAGTCCAATTATAACTGGCACAACTACATTTTAAACTTGAATTTTAGTTAAATCAGACCCATATTATGACTTACATATACATATTCCTCGTAACCTAGGAATGATTCGTAAAATCAAACCCAAATACCTACATCCTGCATAATATTAGCATGCATTTAGGGTATTTAATTTGTACACTTTTCAGGAGTGTTTCTACGTTGTGGTAGTAATGCATTGCAGATTCCAGGCATAGACTCATCGAGTATGGGAATCGAAACGTTTTAAAAATATTTATTGCACTGAAGCGTTATTGTATTCTACGGATATGACAGCATATTTTAAGATCTTATTAAACCGCTGGGTAATGAGACCTTCAAATACATCGTAGGCTAGTAAATCCGTTCTGCTATACACAACCCAGTCTTCTGCCGTCCAAGAATGCTAATTCCAAGCTGTGTCTGAGCTGCTTCCCAAGACCGTGCGTGGTTGCCTCCTATTCTGAAAAATAAATAAATTGGCAAACCGACAAGTGGCAACAACATTCGTTCTTCGCTTCTCTTCCTAAACGTTTCCAATTATTTGAAAGGGGCGATTTTTTCCATTCATGATTTTCGGACGAGACGTCAAAACAAGTGTTGTTGTTATTGGCTGAGGGGTAATTTAAATGCCTGGGATTCCGAGGGTCAGTCTGGGTTTGGGCGACATCAGCTGATCTCTCATCTCATTCATCCCCGCATTGACGTCACGGAGTGGCTCGGACGTGACATGACAGCCGTCGTGTCTGATAGCATCGACCACACTTCTTGGGGGATGGAGTGCCAAACCCAAACATCACGACAACGACATACAGCTATATTTATTTCACTGTATTCGCGCAATAAGAGAATGTGGGATTTGTTGATGAGTACGTTCAAGCACTTAATGCCCGTCAATGGTTAGTAATGGTCCATAGTAAAACGTATATAACCACATTTGTGCTAAAATTGAACTCGTTTTATTTAATATCTATCATATTAGGCTGCCGGAACACCGAAGAAAATAAATAGATTTTAAAACTTCAAAGGTTTTGGTTTTGGAGAATCGGATAAATTATCGATATCGACAAGAAAATAACAATAAAACATTGTATGAGATGTGTTGTTTGGATCATCGAAACCTCACAATAAAGCGAATTTTGTAAAAATTGCATTGATAAAATAAGAGATTAAAAAATAACTATGATATGTCAATTATATCTCAGCGTGTGTTTAGCTCTACAGTGATTGCATTTTGGGAACAATTCCACGAGTAATTAATCACAGAATTCACATTTTGACTCAAACATTGCAAAATCTTTAAAATTGAAAGGCCAACCTATCTCTCGCATGCCAGGAGTGACTGTGTGCTAGCGTTGAGCCGTGTGAACGAGCCGCAGCTCGCGTCACCAAGTCGCGCCCGAATGTCGCCCGATCTCACTGGACATAACTGACACGCACGTTGAAATAGTTGCCCCTTGTTCACGCGGCGCGGCGTACACAGCCACACACGGCGGTGCCATGTCCGGCCGCGAGGAAGACCACGTGAGCCGAGGAGGCTAATAACCACACTCACGCATTGGAAGTCGCAACAGTTTCACACGAAGAATAGTTGGCTAAAAATAATAACAACATTTGATGAATTTGAGAAAAAATCATGAGAGTAAAAAACTTCACTCAAATATATAACAACGAATTATATTATATATAACTTATACACTGACGTATTGAAAGTGGCAACAACTGGCAAGAGTTTTACACGACTTTGAATATAAGAACAGTTGGCTAAAAATAATAACATTTGATGAATTGGAAAAAAAATCATGGGAGTAAAAAACTTCGTACAAATATATAACAACGAAATATATATTATATATAACTGCACTGACGCATTGGAAGTGGCAATAACTGGCAAGAGTTTTACACGACTTTCAATATAAGAACAGTTGGAAAAAATAATAACAATTTTTGATGAATTTGAGAAAAAAGTTATGGGAGTAAAAAACTTCACACAAATATATAACAACGAAATATACATTAACATCACTGACGCAATGGAAGTGGCAACAACTGGCAAGAGTTTTACACGACTTTCAATATAAGAACAGTTGGAAAAAAATAAATAACAACATTTGATGAAAATGAGAAAAAAAATCATGAGAGTAAAAAACTTCACTACAAATATATAACAACAAAATATACATTATATAACATCACTGACGCATTGGAAGTGGCAACAACTGGCAAGATTTTGAAACGACTTTGAATATAAGAACAGTTGCAGGCTAAAAATAATAACATTTGATGAATTAGAAAAAAAATCATGGGAGTAAAAAACTTCGTACAAATATATATTAAACCTAAATACACTGACGCATTGGAAGTGGCAACAACTGGCAAAAAGAGTTTTGCATGACTTACAATATAAGAAAAGTTGGCTAAAAATAATAACTACATTTGATGAATTTGAGAAAAATGTCATGGGAGTAAAAAACTTTATACAATTAATATATAACAACGAAATGACACATTAACATCACTGACGCATTGGAAGTGGCAACAACTGGCAAGAGTTTTAAACGACTTTGAATTAAGAACAGTTGGCTAAAAATAATAACATTTGATGAATTTGAGAAAAAAATTATAAAAGTAAAAACTTCACTTCACACAAATATTTAACAACGAATTATTATAACTACACTGGCGCATTAGAAGTGGCAACAACTGGCAAGAGTTTTACACGACTTTCGATATAAGAACAGTTGGCTAAAAATAATAACCACATTTGATGAATTGGAGAAAAAAATCATGGGCGTAAAAAACAATGTATAGGCTATACTGGTACACAGATATAACAACATAATATATATTTTATTATTTTAACCATCACGTGAAAGGGATTACCCAAAAATAGAGAGTATCGCTACTTAATCAACAGATTGCCGAAGAAGGATGCACATTGGCTTTTGGTGGAGGTGCCGGGTTCTAAAATATCCCCATTTCGAGTGAGGAAAGCCCCATCCCCCGACACTTACTCCCAGAGTTGTTGAAGGGCAAAGTAAACAATAATCTGCCTGACAATCAGAGGTCATGTGTAGTTTTTATCGTGAGACGTGACACACGCACAGACGGACGGGACGGACGGACGGACGGACGGGCCGAAATCCGACGGATATATGGGAGCTTCGCTTCTTAAAAATAAGTAAACAATACTTCAGGATATCTGGTGACTTAGGCCCCAGAGAAATAAATAAAAACTCGATGAAGGGAGAGAGAGAGATGAGCATTGCACCACAAGAGGGCTTCAAATACCGACCGAGTCAGCCGTGAAATTTGCTAAAAGTCTTGTTACACTATCAACATGTTGACGCAACATGTTGACTCAACTTGTTGACCAGATGTAGATAGCATTGAAATGTGATGCTGCTGTCACACACTGAAATATGTTGACTCAACATTGACGACCACGGCAATATGTTGACAAGAAGTTGAACAAGTTCAACTTTTGAGAAATGTTGACCAGATGTTGACGACGTTCAACCAATGGCTGACCGATATTTTGTCACGTGATCATTTCGTTTAGTTGATCCATGGTGTGGGCTATTATAAAGCAATTTTTGTGGGAAGAAAGACTTATTTATGCGAGTAATTTACACTGAAAAGTTATAAAAATCGTACCCGTTTCAGATAAGACACAAACAATAATGATGGGGTGAGTAAAAAATGGTAAAAAAGTTTTCCCAAACGAGACTCGAACCGGGGACCCTTTGCGTGGTAGCCGAGCGCTCTCACCGTTGAGCCAGCAGCGAACTGGAATCCTGCGCCGCTTAGAGTGGTACTGATTAGCCCATCAGATACACACGCAGACTCGAGATGAACATAAAAGCTTCGGGATGGCAATTACGACACTTTTAACTCTTTTAAATCGATCTGCCAATACTTTTTTAATGTTATTCACAGCTGTATATGGCATATGTACGTAATTACTATCTATTTTGGTATGAAACAGTTTCGAAGTGGCAGTTCTCTCGACGGAATGTTCCAAATGTCCGTCAACATGTTGATGGAGGTGACACACACACAGTGTAGTCTTGTCAACAAGTTGAGCCAACAAGTTGTGTCAACATGTTGATAGTGTAACAAGACTTAAAGTGGCATTTTTAACTCGTAAAACAAAAAATAAAATAGATTTGCTGCTTTGAATTTGTATAAACAAGTTTGTTATTAGTCATACAACGATTAGGCCTACATAATTGTATAAAATAGTCCTAAAAGTCATATGTAGGTAGTAGGCATGCCTGAAACGTTGGCGTATCAATTTCGACAAAATCGAAAATACGCTTATGAAAACAGACAAAACTATTTGAACAAAAAGTAGCATGAGTGTTCGTAATAAATATAACATTAAGTAATAGAGACTATAGAGTACTTACACCGTACTCGAAATGATTGTGTGGTTATTTGCTTTGCATGAAAGAGCCCACTTATCTAATCTTTCACACCCAGTAAGTGTTAATGCAATCACTAAAAACTAGATGCATTAATAAACAAGTAAATAAGTAGCAAAATGTATACATAATTCAGGAGTTCACAATGCCAAACATTTTAAAAAGTTGGTATGCAGTTCCTTGTTACTATTATATTTCTTTCAATAAAAATAAAAATAAAGAATCGTGTTAAAGATTTTTTTAAATCCATATAGGATCCATCGATATTTATGTAAAATGACTATTTTGCAATCTTATCAACTACAGTATTAAGAGCCTACTCTTGAAAACTTTTATTTGTTCTCTGCTGATTCGTTTGTCTTATAGTGAGCGATGTTTACTTCCTATTACAAACTAAAACTACATTGTGTAGAGAAACTCAAATAAACAATGGTATAGGGAGGCCTATACTGCCTGGACTAATTTTATTTGCACAACCATACAGTTGTTATTACACCAAATAAATTCTAAAATAATTACCAAATCGTACCTAAATTGTAACAGCCTACTATTTCACGGGGTTAAAGGCATGTGCAAATGGTTTCTAATTCATACAATAGGCATAGCTATATGGCATTACATGATGACTTGGTATAACTTAATATTAAATGTACGAGCAACTAATGTTATAATTAGGATTTTTCAAACTATGTCGAAAATTGTTGAGTTTTTAAGTCAGTAAGATACCACTCAAAATTTCTTGCATGTATACATAAGTAAAATTGTTCTCCGAAACAAACACAAAGTAAATATGAATTAATTGCAAGAAATTCAAGGAACGAGTGATTTATTGTATTTATTTATTTTTACTGAACGAAATATGTAACAAGAAACTGCATACCAACTTTAAAAAAATGTTTGGCATTGTGAACTCACTGAATTATGTATATACATTTTGCTTTTTTTAATTTCTTGTTTATTAGGCCTAATACATCTCGTTTTTGTGATTGAATTGGTGTGAAAGATCAGTTTAGTGGGCTCTTTCATGCAAAGCAAATAACCACACAATCATTTCGAGTACGGTATAAGTACTAGGCCTATTACTTAATTGGATGAGCGAAGCGAAGACTTCAATTTCACTGACCCCCAAAAAATTTAGCTCGGGTGTTTTTTTTTTTGTTTTTGTTTGTTTTTTTGTCTGTTTGTTAACTCTCTACCAGGCAAACGGCATATCCGATCTTGATGAAAATTTGACAGGACCTTCGAAATCTCTGAACTTAGAGGTGTATTGTTTTTGGGTACAATCGAAGAAATATTTCTCATGAATATCGTACTTTTACGATTTTTTTCGATTTTAGTGCGATATTTTCGTGACATTTGGGTTAATTCTGACCAAACGGGTGGGGCTACAACGTTCATATTATACATGTACATTAAGGTTATGGTGATGTAGTACCTTTTGAAAGAAAAAGTTGAAAAAGTTAGCCAGAATCTATAGAAATAAAGCTTTTAATATAAGTTTTTTGATTTTTTGTGCGATATTTTCGTGCCATTTGGGCCAATTCTGACCAAACTGGTGGGGCTACAACGTTCATATTATACATGGACATTAAGGTTATGGTGATGTAGTACCTTTTAAAAGAAAAAGTTTAAATAGTTAGCCAAAATCTATAGAAATAAAGCTTTTAATATAAGTTTTTTACGGAAAATAATACCAATTGACAGGTAACAAAAGAAACTTGACAACAATCAGCTACAATGCGTAGGCAGCAAAACAAAGAACTTGCAAAAGTAAAGATATCCCATGCAAACTAAACATTTTTAAAAGCTCATCCATCAACGCGGCGGGACTTTAGCGTTTTCCTAGTATTATACTTATTATACTAACACTCAATGCTACTTTTTCTGTTTCCTTTGTTTATAGTTTTGTCTGTTTTCATAAGCGTATTTTCGATTCATTGATTGAATAAGGTCTTCAATGAGGTGGGATAAAGGCGTGCGAAGCCTTATCTTTCAAGTTTCATTCAACCTGCATAGAATACACAAACGATATAAATCATTCGTTAGCATCAACATCATTAAAGTTTCAAAGAATAGGAAAACTGTAGGCGTTGTAGGCGTAGTATGGCGTTCAAGATAAAAAATATCAGAAGCAATATCAAACTTTATACATAAAAAACAACGCGGTGAAAATACCCAGACTTTTCAATTATGCCAATCTTTAAACTCTATTTCATCGGGTGGACGAGAAAAATAATGTGAAATGTAACTCAACATTTGGGCATTTGGTGTCCCGACTCCGGTTGAAGTACAAAAATTACTTCGCAAAATCCACCTCAGTACGGAGTTACGAATATGTTGAGTTGTAGATCACTGACTCTGAATCAAGATGAGTGAAGCCCCATAGTGAACGTTTCGGTTTCCTCAAGTGAAGGCAGGACTTTGTCGTGAAGTTGGGAACTTGGGTGTCCCGCAGGTTATTCCCAGTTTCTCGGGAGATATGAAAGCCTCAACCAAACATCCCCAAGACGTTCCGTACATAAGACCGACTCGCGTCCGTCAAGTGATTAGATGAGTTAGTATATTCCCTACAGACTTATTATATTGGTTGATTGTACGGCTATATCAAAGTTGTTGTAATAATTTCAGTTTGAATAACCTTGCTTTGCTTCTAATTTAAAATTTACTAGGAAAACGCTCAAGTCCCGCCGCGTTGATGGATGAGCTTTTTTTTTAAAGTTTTTAGTCTGCGTGGGATATCTTTACTTTTGCGAGTGCTTTGTTGCTTTGTTTTGCTTCCCACGCATTGTAGGTGATTGTTGTCAAGTTTCTATTGTTACTTGTCAATTTGTTATTATTTACCGTTAAAAAACTTATATTAAAAGCTTTATTTCTATGGATTCTGGGTAACTTTGTCAACTTTTTCTTTCAAAAGGTACTTTATCACCATAACCTTAATGTCCATGTATAATATGAACGTTGTAGCCCCACCCGTTTGGTCAGAATTGGCCCAAATGGCACGAAAATATCGCATACAAATCAAAAAAACTTATATTAAAAGCTTTATTTCTATGAATTCCGGCTAACTTTTTCAACTTTTTCTTTCAAAAGGTACTACATCACCATAACCTTAATGTCCATGTATAATATGAACGTTGTAACCCCACCCGTTTGGTCAGAATCGGCCCAAATGTCACGAAAATATCGCACTAAAAATCGAAAAAAATCGTAAAAGTACGATATTCATGAGAAATATTTCTTCGATTGTACCCAAAAACAATACACCTCTAAGTTCAGAGATTTCAAAGGTCCCCTCAAATTTTCATCAAGATCGGATATGCCGTTTGCCTGGTAGAGAGTTAACAAACAGACAGAAAAACAAACAAACAAAAAAAAACAAAAAAAAACAAAAAAAAAACACCCGAGCTAAATTTTTTGGGGGTCAGTGAAATTGAAGTCTTCGCTTCGCTCATCCAACAAGATTTCTATGCCAAGACTTTAGGCTACTGTAGTAGTACCGTAGTTTAGATACAGACATACACAAAATGTATTTAATTTGTTTTATACTTCTCAAACGTCTCAGATATGGCTGAAAAGTTGACTGAATGAAACAGTGACTTGAACACAACAGCAAAATAGTTGTTTTGTGAGTTTTTGGGGCATTATAACCTCACTGTCAGCAATCTTTAAATATGCGTGAACATAACTGGACACTGAAGCTAGCTATAACTTAACTTAGCTATAGCGGTAAAATAGGCATCTTGAAAAAAAAACGTGCCTATACCTCCTGCGTTTGTACACCATTTACAGCAAAAGCAACATTAAGGGTTATTGCCCCACCCCCATCATATAAATCATTTTTTTTCAATTTATTAAACTAAACTAAACTTCCAGAAATCAATCAAAGGAGAGCAACGACTTTTCACCCCCGATATCCTAAGAAGACGAGCATTTCAGTATGGGCCGTTCACTCTGGGAAGAGGATTACTCAACCAGGCAGCAGGCGCCGTGCGAGGCGGTAATAAACTGAAACCCAGCCCGCATGTTAATTAACGTAAATCCAAGGTAGTAATAATACGATATATGGAACAAACTATTTGCCCACGCTATAAACCGTGTAGCTTAATTCCTTCGAATGCCATTACTGTATAAATGAATAATGATAATATGGTGATAAGGATGAGAAAACATTTTGCTAATTTGTGTATCCAACTTGGTCTTAATTAATGAAGGACAAGGTTGAGATGATAGAACAAATACTTCCTGCATAAAATAATGATATTAATTTACAATAAAAATGAAAGGCCTAATAGTTCCTCCTTTGTAAATCAGTTCCTTATAACTGAATAGGATAGACGTTAAATATTATATATAAATAATTCAATCATAGACGTTAAATAAATAAATAAATAAATAAATAAAAATAAAATCGTGTGAAAGGTATTTTATCGTAAATTGGCTCAGACTGGGAATCAAAACCCCAGTATTGCTCCGTCTATACCACAAAGCGACCGATTGGGGCCCTACTGGTCAAACCTTTATGAAATTATTTAGTTATTGTTATGGTCTGTAATAGAAGTCTATGGACGCCGTTCAACTAATTTAAATGTGAATGTATAACTAAAAGAGGATGATATAATAAAATACTGCATTACATAATTGTAAAATGTCAATGTCGTGTACCTGCACCCTATAGGTACATACAATTGTCTGCCTTCTCTAAGGCATCGCACCTCATTATTAAAAAAATTATAACATTATTATCTATTAGTTGTAAATTTCATTACCGGGTACTGATGATTTGACAAACGGTTTATAGGTCGAGTTTGTATTTGTAAGTTTTATAGAACTGGTTGATAACCAACAAATTGCACTCCTTTTTTGTAAATCCCCTTTGTATAAGTCAGCCCTCCACATTCAGCAATGGTGCATGCTCCTTCGTCCCCTGCAAGACGAGCACACAGCTTAGGGGCGTATGCTATAGCCTCAAGTGTTCGATAAGTGTGTTAATATATTATAAAATTCAATTTGAGATTCGAGTGATATAGTGTAGAACATTCATACCAATAACTACTATTGAACAAAGGGCCCATTCAGTAGACGAAGATATTATGAACGACCACACCACCTAAAATATATTCTTAGCATTGAATGTGAATCTGTTATGGTAGGTGATAACTCTAGTGCAGTTGCGTGCACCCGTAACAGATAACAACAATCTCCAGTGGATTCATTATAGGACACATTAGTTTGAAGTTACTAAATAATAAATCGATCGGATCGGATTAGGGTACGGTAACTTATCTTCAAAGCTAGGCTCCTTCGCTTACTGGCCAAAGTTTATGAACGCCTTGGCTGAGGTGCAGGCCTAACCCCCATAAAGCCCTAATTTGCGGTGTCTTCAGGTGCAAACACGGCAGGCAGGCTGCGTTAATAGCCCGACCAACATTAAACGGCTAATAAAAGCAGCAGCTCTGCTTCTCACTTGGTTGCAATGATCTCCCTCCCCACACCTGTCTGCTGTCTTATACTTCACAAGCCGGGCACACAACGGACATTATTTTAATTTATTGGCCGGTATATTCGTGCAAGTCTAGTCTGCTGTATACAGGCCGGATACAGCGTTGACCAGACTGGCTCGGCACTCGGCAGGACTCTCAAGTTACAGAGACAAACGAATTCAAAATGTGTAGTTTGCAAAACGGAATTACACAAGTATTCTGTTAAAGTATAATCAACACATCCTCCCCGTCATCCATAATCGTGCAAGGAGGTAGCCTACACGTAGGGCTTACGTACCGGTACGTATAGATAGCGTTAACTTATAGGCCTAATAATGTTTTTTTTTTTATGAGATAAGCAATCCTATGCCCGATTTATTCGTTACATATTAATTAATTTACCAAGATACTTTATAGGTAGCCGTAGGTCTACGTAGCAACATGCAAAACGTCGGCCTTGTTGATTCTGGCGTTGATCCGCGGGTGTTCGCACTGTCCATACCAACTGATTACTATATTTCCAATTAAAAATATCGATCTTATGGTTGGTTATCGCTCACTCGTCGATTGCATTGGGGCCTACAGGGTTGGCTTGGTCGCTTTAATTTACTGTCCCCCACTGAAAATCAGTTATACTATAACTGAGTGGGTAGACTATAAATGCAATTTTATTTTATTTTTATTTTTTAGAACAATATTATGTTGGTTTCAAATCGACACAACTTGCATATTTCATAATTATCATCGATCTTGGGCAAGTTTAGAAAAAAATCCAAAAAGGATACTAAAGTCACGTTCCCTTCCCATTTATAAAATAGGACCGTGGTTGAAAGTTCTTTGAAACTAGATGGCTTATACAATCTTTTAGATAATTACAAAAGAAATCAATTTTCAGGCAAATTAAGGGTAGCTCTAAAACGCAGAATAATTTAGTCAGACAGACAAATGTAAAAAAAATTAGAGATTAAAATTGATTAATATTTATTCTTTACTCCTGATTTCGTCGGGATTGCGATTGCTTCGATTAGATATCGCTAGGAACTTATTAAGGAACTTTAAATTTGTTCCAAGCTAGCACAAAAAAAGTATAACGTTTTACATATACTAGAAAAATGAATCAGTTCCCATAAAAGTTTTTTCCCCAAGACAGCTTATTATTGCATCGGTGCGTCGCAAGACAGTGTCGCTCGTTGTTCCAGTATAGAGTTCTTGCTTGCTTCCAGCGCAGAAGATCTCGGGTTCGAACCCGAGCCAAATTCTTAGTTTGGGTATAGCACATATTCTAAAGTTGATCGTAATTATAGCCTTGTTAATACTGACCTACTAACGTTATACGATGATATTGATATTATATATATTGGCTTATGATATGAAGGCGAATCAACCGCGTTTTCCTATTTTCTCAAATGTGCAACCAAGTCAAAATATAGTGGTTGGCTTTGAAACTTCGCTCTTTAATAGAAAATGAAACTTTTTTTTATTTTTCTGATCAGTCACACGGCAAATATCGCCTCTTCAAATTAAATTCAAACTTCAGTTCGCCCTAAACAGCACACCATTGAACTTAGGTTTGTGTATTTGTGACATTAATTTTCAACTTGTGTTCTCTTCTAGAAAAAAAGAGTTTTTTTTTTAGATTTGTCATTCCTGCCAATTGCAATTGTTTGCCAGTATTTTGTACCAATTTGTACCAAGCCCAAGAAAATGGAATTATTGGGAAATAGAGGTAGGATTCAAACGTGGAACAGGATAATTAATAATTTTGTAAATCGTTTGGCATTTTTTCCGATAAACAGTCCCAAAAATATTTCACGTGATGTAATTGACATAATGCATTAAAAAAATAAAGTATAGAAAAATATTTGATTCTACCGGCACATCTGTTATAATTTCGGAATGAATATTATAAAAGTACTATTTTCCCCCATATTTTAATTGTTTTGTAACAACCCATTCATGTAAGCCTACTTTAAACCTTTGCAGACCTATGCATATTATAATTTATTTGAGTTTATTATGCGGTGTGTTTGGATGAGCGTAGCGAGCGAAGCGAGTGAAGCGAAGACTTCAATTTCACTGACCCCCCAAAAAATTTAGCTCGGGTGTTTTTTTTTTTTTTTTTTTGTTTTGTTTGTTTTTCCGTCTGTTTGTTCGCTCTCTACCGGGCAAACGGCATATGCGATCTTGATGAAAATTTGACAGGACCTTCAAAATCTCTGAACTTAGACTTGCCACGTTTTTGGGTACAATCGAAGAAATATTTCTCATGAATATCGTACTTTTACGATTTTTTTCGATTTTTTTCGATTTTTTTCGCGATATTTTCGTGACATTTGGGCCAATTCTGACCAAACGGGTTAGGCTACAACGTTCATATTTCACATGGACATTAAGGTAATGGTGATGTATTGCTTTCTGAAAGAAAAAGTTGAAAAAGTTAGCCAGAATCGAGAGAAATAAAGCTTTTAATATACGTTTTTTGACTTTTTGTGCGATATTTTCGTGCCATTTGGGCCAATTCTGACCAAACGGGTGGGGCTACAACGTTCATATTACACATGGACATTAAGGTTATGGTTATGTAGTACCTTTTGAAAGAAAAAGTGGAAAAATTTAGCCAGAATCCATAGAAATAAAGCTTTTAATACAAGTTTTTACGGTAAATAATACCAATTGACAAGAAACAAAAGAAACTTGACAACATTCACCTTCAATGCGTAGGCAGCAAAACAAAGCACTTGCAAAAGTAAAGATATCCCACGCAAACTAAAACCTTTAAAAAGCTCATCCATCAACGCGGCGGGACTTTAGCGTTTTCCTAGTGTAGAAAATTAGCCTAATCGGTGAGTCTAGGTAAGGTGTTTGCTGGTTTGGTATCATTCGATTTGACGTCGTTGTGAGTTGTTATCACCAGTGCATAGCTCGTCAGTTCGTCACATTGACAACGCCAGTGAGGCAAGGCGATGAGTATTCTCGATTACCCTCGACGCATGCAGCAACACAAACAGCCGAGCACGCGACGGGAGGGCTGTCGGCCAGTGGTGAATGCACACCGGGCATGCTCATACTTCATAACATCGTACCGACGTCGGCGAAGCTTTGACGCCACATTAGGCCTATACGGGCGGGACATTTACACCGACACTCTTCCGGAATTACCTTGAAATGCATATCTATTTAAATATTACGTTGTACGTTTTGTTTTGCTATCACAAAGTAAATTTAACTAAGACTGCTTGTTATCATTAATTGATATACGCCTATGGAAATCGTGACCGGTAACGAAACATTGTGAAACTGACTGAAATATACAAATAAGAAATAATAATTTTAACAAATTGCAATCTAACAACGCAAAAAATGCTAATGTGTTCATGAATTAATCAATTAAAATACCTAAGCAAATTAACATGTGTTCCTCTTTGCTGTTTAAATAAGATGCGGGCAGTCATTTGCCATGTTCGCAATGTGGGTCATAAAACCTATCCCCCGGGCCGACCCATCAACACCCCAGTGACCCCAAGCAGGTAAAATTTATTAGGCATTATACCTAGGCATGATACCGCTACAGATCTTTTTATACTCGCTGAATAAGATGGATAGGCCTACTGATGAGTAGGCCCTACTGATATTCTACGATCCTTTGATTGATTTAATTAAATAGTAGGCGGTATGCCCTAGGCCTATGTCGATTTGTGGATTAGGGGTTGGGTATGTCTTTGCCTTGCTCATTTTTACTTAATGTTAATGCCTATTCTATTCAGTTATCAAAAATGTATCTGCTTCTTGCATGGCCCAATACAACGCCTTACTTATTTTGTCTTCGAAACGTAGGTTTGGTTTTGGTCACTAGAGTACCGGTATATACCTACATAATTTTGCAAATACAAAATTCAAAACAGTCATACACAAAACTTAAATAAGATGCCTAATGTAAAATAATTACGAATAGAGGCCTAACTGAGAAAAAAAATTAGAATTACATAAGAAAAATAGGCCCTAGCCACTTTTAGATGATTGTTAGCTTCTAGTTAGGAAATACTGGGGAATGCCTAGGCGTTTTTGAGAACGTGTAAATATTTGAATGAACACCAGCCCAGGCAAACAATAAACTCACTGTGATTTGGGTCCGAGAGATCCTCCTGCTTCAGTGGCGACATCTTGATACTCCGCGAGGGTCCCAGGTTGACAACCAGGGAAGGTACCACCCGATGGTGGTCCATGACACCACCCCAGCACCAGCCGGGGCCAGCACCACCCGCCCGCTCCACGCTGCACCACACTCACACACACGATCTCACTCGCGGCGAGCACATACGTGATAAAGGCACTGTTCACTTTTAACCGAGACCTAGCTGACAATCAGTATCACACCATCAACATTGTCGATTTTAATTTGAAAGGTGATTTTTAAAAAAAAACTAGGCCTAGGCCATAAAACCGAATGTGAAAATAAAAGTGGGCCGTAAAGCGAACCTTCTTGTACACCTACAAATTAGGCACCCAACGTGGGATTGTGTAAATCACCAGGCTTGCTCACTGAATGGGTCGAAGTTCACTTTAATAAACAACGTCACCGTGATCGTATTTCCATGTCTTGTGAGATTGTCCACCAGTCAACTTCCGAATAATTTGTTTACACTATCACATAGATTCCGCGAGATTTGAACACTATGAATCGTGACGGATCGGGTTTCGAATCCCCTGCCGGGCAAACAGACAACACACACACGCACAGACCGGTGTTCTATGCACGAGCTGCGAGACGGACCGACTTGCCCCAAGAGCGATCAGCAACTGCGCTCTAATCTTGCCACCACATCAGCGGCGATATGTAGCCACGCCCCATCGTCCTGATTGGTGGAGGCATGCGCGTGGGGCCGGCGCATGGGCACAGAAAATGGCTGCGATTCGACATCGATCCACTGGACGAGGAAAGTATTAACCAGCTATGGTTTGTAAAAACAATACCTTCTTCTTCTGATGGTTTATTTGTTATATATGCGTTTGATTTGTTTGACAATTATAAATTGCTAGACAGATTCAACCAAACTGAGTCAACAAGTGAAACTGCAGTTGTTGGGTTGTGAGGCAGATATTTGCAAAAACGTGAACTTAAACTACTTAAAGCTATACATCCAGAGGTATACCTTACAAACGTTCATGTCAGTCAAGCGATGCGATCATGCCGAACCGTCGAACTAAACAATCCATGTAGATAACCAAGGTAAAGAGATAGGCCTATATGACTACCAACACGTAAGCTACAATGAACAAAACAATTTTGTGCTTGAAAATAATATTGGAAGTCCAGAACACCTTGGATCAATTTAAGAAAACCCCTTAACCGATATTATCCTACATAATGACTTGAAAAGACCACACCCTATTTTATTTTTTTGGTTTTATGTATAACAAGCAAAGCATGGGTACGGGGACACATATACTAGGGAGCAAAGCGACTTCATCAACATATTTTCGAACATGAACATACAAATAAGATTGTATCCTGCATTTAAATCTTAGGTAGGCCCTACACAAGAAAACGTGTATAGGAGGCCTAACTAGTGTATATACACAAAGATTCGAATATGGGCACCAGACTACATAGGGCGACAAAAGCATTCTGATTTCTGATTCATTTTTAAATCAATATAATCAAGAATTTGTTACCAAGATTTAAACACAAGAATGAAGATTCGCGTTCGGTGGTTTTTTCCACAAAAGTTTGATTACTTCCTGATTTGCTGTTCCTGATTTTTGGCAAACCTCATGTTACTCAAGTGAGAGGTATCGTCTAATCTAATTTATCAGTTTTTCATTTCGTTTTTTTTTAAGATTTCCCCCTTTTTATCTTTTCTTTTTTCCCACCCTTTTTTTAGATTTAATTCCAAAATTAATTGATAAAATATCCATTTTGAATTTGTTACCAAAATTGATGTTTTAATGCATTTTTGTTGTTATATTACAATTTCAAATATTATTAACTTTGTAT
>JAMZAV010007622.1:0-34581 GCA_024449915.1 Sweltsa coloradensis
TGTTGGCATTGTGTCCGGGAGAATGATTAAAAATTTTTGTTTTATCGTTAACTATTACTGCAGTTAAGTTTACCATGAAGATTATTCACATACTCTTATTAATTAAGTTAGGAGTCAATATGAAATCTTGGGTCAATGCCGAGGCAGAGGCTGAGGTGTACACCGAAGATTTTCTTCAACCTGTGCTGCTATTAATCTGAAATGGAGGAAGTTAACCCCTTGAATGTTCAGCTTACTGAGACAGAAAAGCGTTATTTTGGAGATCTTTTTGTTTGTTGTGATTCTGATAATACTGGTAAAATACCACTGTATAAAGCTTCCGAGTTTTTTAGATCTGCGAATTTACCTCTAGATGTTCTAAAACAGGTAAGTCGTGTGACAGGGCCTAGGCCTAGGCCTACTAGGCCTAGCTAGCCCTAGGCCTAGGCCAGCTTAGCCTCTCCATAGCTAGGGCCTAGGCCTAGCTAGCCTAGCCAGGGCCTAGGCCTTAGGAGGACCCTAGGCCCTACTCAAACCCTCCTCCTCAACATAACCATATTGTTTTTAAAGATTACAGATTTGTGTGGTGGCGGAAGGAATACTAGCCACTTAAGCCGTCGACAATTTTACTCGGCTCTAAAGTTGATAGCAGCTTTCCAGGCTGGTCTCACACTTCGTCCAGAGCTGTTTCAGTCTGCATTGGAAGTTCCATTGCCACGATTTACTTGGGCAAATACTTTTGGTAAGAACAGTATTTTGAGGCCAAAGTTAGTGCTCAGTGTGTGCATCTCCAGAGGGCTAGCTTGCCATTGCTTTTAGGTCTAGGCCTGGTAGGCGTAGCCTACCCGACTTGAAGTTTAAACATAAAGAGCATTTACGTTAGGCCTACGGTAGGCCCTATCATACTAGGCTTCGTTCGGGTAAAAATAAAAATATGCAAAATATGCTGATTACCAAGTTGGGGTGTGATTTTGGAATGCATATTTTTGCGTGTTTGAGGGTATATTTGGGCACAGTTTCAAGACACGATGTTATAAAGGGGCATTTTAGATTGGTACTATGCTCTAGTATCTATGTGGACCAAAAAAGAAGCAGGTTAAAGCCGATTTAAGAAATATCCCAAAACACCAATTTTTGCTAATTTCTGGATCAAAAAAATTCAAAAATTCGTGTTAAATCACAGTTACAAGATATAATTTTTTAAACGGTCATTTAAGTGTAGTATTGTGCTATAGATCATGTGGTAAAAAATAATTTTTGGGGTTTTTAGCCCCTTTATAGCAGTAGCCTAATTAGACTGGTAAAAAAATTGAAGATTTTTAATACTAGCGGCAAAATGTGAGACATTTGGGTACCGGGCTGATTTATAGGTAAAAATCCCCAATAAATCCGAATTTGCCCGGTACCACCTCGGATTTTGGCCCGTTTGCCCAGAATCCAAGATGGCGCTCAACAAGGTGCAAAATCAGGATAAACCCATTAAAAGTACTATTTTTGTTCATTGAACACGTCAGTGGGGTTCATTTTACGGTTTTAGGGGTCGCGGAGAACGATTGAAAGTGTTGCGAAAAAGCCCCAGAAACGGAAGTACCATTTTCAAAATGGCGGCTTAATGGAGAAAACTGGGTCTATTTTCCCTTTGAGTAAATACCATTTTATACGTGTGAGACATTGTGGTACCGGGCTGTATTATGGGTAATAAACCCCGCTGAATCTTAATCTGCCCGGTGCTATCTCAGATTTTGACCCATTTGCCCGGAATTCAAGATGGCGTCCAACATGGTGTTGAAAAGCGCAGGAAAAGTCCTATTAATTTTGGGTAAAGAGGGTTCATTTTAAGGTTTTCGGGGTCAAGGAAACGATGGAATGTGTTGCGGAAACGCAAAAGAACCGGAAGTACCATTTTCAAAATGGCGGCCACGTTCATGTGGAAAAAACGGGATTTTCCGTTTTTTGGGATAAATACCATTTCATGTGGGAGACATTTGGGTACCGGCATAATTTGTAAGTAACAAACTATGTCGAATCTGAATTTGCCCGGTACCATCTTGGATTTTGACCCATTTGCCCGGATTTCATGATGACGTGCAACAAGTTGTATAAAAGGTATTCACTTATTTAAAGTCCTATTAGTGCTGGATGAACCCCCTTAGAAGGGTTCATTAAAGGGTTTTTCGTGTCAAGAAGAGCGATGGAACGTGTTGCGGTAACGCCCAAGAAACGAAAGTACCTTTTTCAAAATGGCGGCAACTTTGATATGGCGAAAAGTGTTTTTTTCCCCCTTTGGGTAAATACCATTTTATACGTGTGATACATTGTGGTACCGGGCTGAATTATGGGTAACAAGCCCCGCTGAATCTTAATCTGCCCGGTTCTACCACCATAAAAAAAAACACTTTTCGCCATATCAAAGTGGCCGCCAATTTGAAAATGGTACTTTTGTTTCTTGGGCGTTACCGCAACACGTTCCATCGCTCTTCTTGACACGAAAAACCCTTTAATGAACCCTTCTAAGGGGGTTCATCCAGCACTAATAGGACTTTAAATAAGTGAATACCTTTTATACAACTTGTTGCACGTCATCATGAAATCCGGGCAAATGGGTCAAAATCTAAGATGGTACCGGGCAAATTCACATTCGACATAGTTTGTTACTGACAAATTATGCCGGTACCCAAATGTCTCCCACATGAAATGGTATTTATCCCGAAAAACGGAAAATCCCGTTTTTTCCACATGAACGTGGCCGCCATTTTGAAAATGGTACTTCCGGTTCTTTTGCGTTTCCGCAACACATTTCATCGTTCTCCTTGACCCCGAAAACCTTAAAATGAACCCTCCTTAAGTGTTTACCCAAAATTAATAGGACTTTTCCTGCGCTTTTCAACACCATGTTGGACGCCATCTTGAATTCCGGGCAAATGGGTCAAAATCTGAGGTGGTACCGGGCAGATTAAGATTCAGCGGAGTTTTTTACCCATAATACAGCCCGGTACCACAATTTCTCACACGTATAAAATGGTATTTACTCAAAGGGGAAAATAGACCCTGTTTTCTCCATCAAAGTGGCCGCCATTTTGAAAATGGTACTTCCGTTTCTGGGGCTTTTTCGCAACACTTTCATTTGTTCTCCGCGACCCCTAAAATCGTTAAATGAACCCCACTGACGTGTTCAATGAACAAAAATAGTACTTTTAATGGGTTTATCCTGATTTTGCACCTTGTTGGACGCCATCTTGGATTCTGGGCAAACGGGCCAAAATCCGAGGTGGTACCGGGCAAATTCGGATTTATTGGGGATTTTTACCTATAAATCAGCCCGGGACCCAAATGTCTCACATTTTGCCGCTAACATTGATTTCTAAGCATAAATTTGGATTTCTCGACTGGTCTAAATCAGTCAGTCAACAGTCTCGAGTTCAAAGTTCGAAAAATTTTGATTCAAAAGTTCGAGTTCGGCTCGAAAGTCAAAAACCCATGTTTGCTCACCCCTAGTAATCTGTTATTCTTTTAAAAGGTCCCACACCCAAAATTTTCAAAGAGAACTTTCAACTAGTAATTTCACCACCAATTCACCGCTTTTGTCTATAATAAAAACTTAAGTTGACTTATTTTCACCTCAAATACCGGTTGCAGTTACCTGCCTCTGGCTAGGCCTATAACCGTACAGGTAGTAATATGAATATTTTAGCTATCCTTAAAAATACTGCGCTATCGCATCAGCATTGGATGGTGCACAAATAGCCAATAGCAGCTCTTAGAACTTCACGCTCGCCGCCGCCAGTATGCATGCCGTTGTCACTCAATTGAAGTCGCCCGCGGCCCGTCAGTAAAGCTTGAAGAGTTGTGGTATCTGTGAGTGCGTTCCGTTAACTGCTGGCTGTACTGGGAGCACAGTAAACACCAGTGCTAGCCTGCGCTGTCAGTAGGCCTAGAAAACAGAATGGTTCCAAGTAAAAGCATCCAGCACAAGCAATGCAGCTGTCAGAAAAATAATCGTTCAGTCAATTTAATACATGATATTAACTATTTAGGGTAAACTAGAAGAGAAATAAGAAGATTTCACGTTTATTCTCGATTATGGATTAAATAAATAAATTATTCTCTTGGCGGAATATTTAAAGCCGTCATCTAGCCTCTAGGCCTAAAATCATCGACCCATTAATTGCAAGCTATGAATAAAAAAATAGGTGTAGGCTAAGCTCGCAAATAAATATCCTTAGTTCATCCCGAATTATTATTGTTATTTTTAGTCCACGGCTATATCTCATATCTCATTTTTTCTGGACAAATAAAGCAATTTATTAACTTTGGAAGCAAACTGACATTTCAACGCCACCATGACACTAGCTGGTTTACTGGCAATACTTAGAGAACCTGGATCTTATTAACTACGTTAATAGAGAAGCGCGTTTGGATGTTCGTGTGTTAAAAATTTCTGGGACTCACCGCCCTAGAAATGTGGCATTCTCACCGTCCAAAAGTATGTAACTGGATGTCAGTCAAATCCATGTCAAGCAATTTAATATATTCTAATAGTTTGCCTGAGGCATGAACCTACGCCTAATAATGATAATATTTAATATTTAAAAATGTATATATATTATAATATAACATCCATTGTCAACGAATAATACCTTACTTATCTGCAAATTTGTATATTCAACATTGTACTTTGTTTGGTCCTTGGGTTGATTACCGACAATAAACCGGGGAAACTTCTTTATCGACTCTGGTTGCCATGGTTACCAAGACCTTGGGCTCACTGCCTTTGCTAGGATTTTGATAGGAATTATCAAGGAACCAATGGATTACCCAGGCGGTGAGCCCTAATAAATGTCTAAACGCGCTACGTATCTAGAAGATAAAGCGGCGTTAGCGATACTGAGCGAGAAACCTCCAGCACTTCCAGTTCCTGAAGGCGCTGGGCCAGCAATTTATGGGACGTTTAGCAGTGTTCTCCCCAGGCCCGGACCGCCGGGCGGGCCGCCCGGCGATAATTCCCTGCCGCCCGGCAATAAAAATTTTGAAAAAAAATTAAAAAAATTTTGAAAAAAAAAATTTTTATTTTTTTTTTTTTTTTTATTTTTTTTTTTTACTTAACGATTTGCGAATTTAATAAACTATCTGTCCACTGAACGTTAAAACGTCCCATCCCTAAACTGCAGCACAGATTGGAAACAAAATCGTGGAGGCTAATCTCGCGCTGATCACTATAGGCCTAGAACCCGACAAGGAATGCATTTGAACGAAACACATAAGTTGGCAAAATGGCAATCATCGCTATGATCGTGAACATTAACTGCACACAAGGAGCACACACAAGTGAACAATTTTAGCAATTTTCCAAGTTTATTGATTGCTAGGACGAATTTTGAAGTAATAAAAATGAAGTCATCAAATATAGGCCTAACAATGTTTCAAGTTACAAATCCTACAAATCTTAGATTATAACCACTTAGAAAGAATAACATCATCACCTTTATACGGGCCTATTGTACTCATTGTAGCAATAGGACTACAGTAATTCACAAAGCCTACATTACAAAGGAGAAAATATACTTAAGACTATGATTTCAATCAAATTTGAAATGTTTATAGGCCAACTTCATACCACTAAACCAACAAAAGTAAGCAACTTTAAAAGGTCTTCAAAAACCTCTAAAACTCACCAAATCGAATCTAGGATCTCTAATTTTTTTCCGGGGGCAAGCCCCCGGACCCCCACTATTTTTGGCCCTACCCGCGAGTACCCGGCAATGTTTATGAAATACTCAGTGAACATTTTTTTCTGGGGAGAACACTGCGTTTAGCACACTGCTGACAGCAGATAACGGAACGGTTACAGTAAAGCTGGCTGCTGGTTCAGTACGTTCTGCAGTTAACGGAACGCAACCACTGTAGACCTGTGTATACTGTATTGATATTTGATTTGCAATGTGATTTCTTCCAAAAAAGGACCTTTGTTATAACCTATGATGACCTTTAACAAAAGGAGTCAAGTGAGGTAGTTCTTTGGATTCGAAGAAGACCACCTACCTAGAAGTCATAAATGAAAAACAATTTGGTACCCCCGCTCGCTTAGGCCTATCGTGGCCCTCGCAGTCACGTACTGTTAAAACATGAAAAAGTGCCATCCCGTGCAAGTCTAGGCATTGTATTAAAATAAAGGCTGTTCAATTGAAATTTAGCCCTTGATTCATTTACCTACACATTGTCCTCAAAGACCAATTTTTTGTTTTTCTGCTTGCTATGCTCGATTGAAATTTGATATTAGGCCTATGATCGTTTCGAGTCTATGACATAGGTACCCTAATTATATTTCAATATGATCATCAATTCCATGCTTCCGATTTATTACCGATCAAGATTTTCACATTAAACGGTAACCGTATGTAGGCCTACTTTTTACCAATATTTGTGTAACTTTGCAAAATGCGTGTGCATGAAAGTATGTGAAGAGCAAAAGTTTATTAGAGGCTCCTCACACTTTGGGTTTGCTTGAACCTAACCTAGAGGCGAGGTAGCATATCACTTGTTACTCACTCTTGTTACATTTCTTATTTTTAGATACATGGGAAACCCAGCACATCGCTCCAAATCCTAGAAGTCCTGATCTTATTCAGCTCAATGACACAGACAAGACACTTACACTTCAGGTACGGTATCTAATTAATTGCAGAACAGTGGCTAATCTCGGTAATGTGGGACATCATGGTCTCCGGTCTAGTGACATACAATCTTCAATACCCAGCCCCAGGCAACTTATTTCATATAAGGCCCCATGCCATGACATTACTAGTAGGGCCTAGTAACAACACATACACAGGCCTGGACATTAGTAACGGTTTGAAAGTAACGCGTTACTTTCTTGGTAACTTGTAAGGTAGGTAACGCGTTAATAACTTTTTTCACAGCTTCAACTTTTAACATTGAAAGTTACTTTTTAATGAGGAACTTGTGGCAGTGGCAGATCTAGCTCTTATTCATTGGGGGGGTGGGGGCAGATGAGGGAAATTGAAATACGAGAGGATTTGGCTAAAATGGAACTAGGGTCTAGGGCATATCCCCAGCCTCCAGAGGATTTTTTGGGGTTAAGTTTTTCAGGAAAGGGCTTAAAATTAGGGTTGCCGTCGATAGTCGAAATATCGATCGATTATCGATATCAGTAGGCCTACGTAATATGATAATCAATTCAAGTATTATGATATGATATGATTATCGATTTGAATAGTGACATCCATGTTTTCGCGGTTTGCCGTGCTTAAAAATGCTGCGCTGTCGTATCAACGCACCGATTGGTTGTCGGAATAGCCAATAGCTGCAAATATAACGTCACGTCCACCGCCGCCAGTGCGCATTCGCTCGCAGCGAGAGACGAAAACATCGGCCGATCGACGATCGCGATGTATTCAGTACGGCTCGACGTGTTGTGGCGTGTACTTCTCTAGCGTCAGTCTACCCAATTATACTGAATTCGTGATTTTTTCCTTCCCAAAGAAGACCTTTGCCATTACTTGTGACGCCGCCTAACAAGATGACTCAAGTGTGGCAGTTTTTTTTATTCAAAGAACGATGACAAGAGGGTCGGGAGGAGATCAGGTGAGCTGGAATGTCGAGGAGATCTCGCTCGCTAGACGCACGTACTGTCGGAACATGTAAACAGTGACACCCCATGCAAGTCAAGACGTTGTGTTAAAATAAATGCTGTGTAATTGAAATTTAGCCCTTAATTTTATTTTTAAACATTGTAATCCTTAATGATCTCTTGTATTAGTATTACAATTTTGAGTTTTTTCTGCTTACTAGGCTCATTTTGGAATTTGATATGATCATCGATTTGGGTCTATGATATCGATATATTTCGATATGATTATTGATTCAATGCCTCCGATTATCGATTACAATGCAAAATGCAAATGAGAGTAATTCTGCGAAAATTTTAAAGCAATATAGGCCTAATGCACAAAAATTTAGAGAGATAATCAGATTTTTTTTAAAAAGAAGTTGAGATCGTTTTTTGGGTGGCGTTGCAGCTCCATCAATGTGACCTTCATCTTCGTCACTCATTTTTTTATGTTTATCACTGTCTGTCACTGACTCAATGAGTAATCACACGCATGCCGCGCCCGAGGTTGAGAATATCGTGTTACGGTAGAGACTCGCTGCAATGACTCGCCTCGCATTTGAATAACAAGTAACTACTAACCCACCACCAGTAGCGGCAAACTTGTCAGGCACCAACTGATAGGCCGCAGGGAAGGGGTTGGTAACTAATATGTCCGAGCGCCTTTTTGAAAAAGCTTTATTCTAAATACGTGATATACTGATCAATTGGTTACAGCATACGGGACGCAGGAAACACCCATCAAATACCGGACACCTCACAAACCTAGGGGTAGTTAAAAGATTTCCTGATACTTTTTAAACAGTAGAGATTGGTAGCATTTCTTAGTGGGGGGAGGGGGGTCGGTAAAACGAGTAGGCCTACTGGGTCTGTTTGAAAGTCCTAGCCATTAGTGCCCCTTTTGTGAATTTGCAACTTTCAATGGCCTAAAAACTATTTAAAAAAACGAAAATGGCATACCTAGGGCCTAATAACCAGGTGTTGGTAATAATTGGCTACGCAATCAAAATCGGAATCTAATGGGGAAATGTTCCTGGACTTTTTCCAAAAGTAACTTTCATAGTAACTTTTTAAATAACTTTTAATAGTCAAAATAACTTTTAGATAGTACTATTTTCAATTCAACAAGTAACTAAAGCTACTTTTAAAAATTAACTTACGCAAGACTGCTCCTCATAGGCACATGCATACTGCAATAGGGAGGAATCTTTTCATCTCATAGGTAGGCCTACATTGCATTGATTGAAAGTGTAGTACAGGTAGTAGTAAGCAATAAAAAATAAATCAACCTATAAATTGCAGAATTGGCTAACCAAAGGTATTAAGGTTTCAAGTACAAATAAAAGAAGTCTCTTATATATTAAATCTCATTTCCCAAATGTGCCATTTTTGCAAACATATATCAAAACATACTTGAGAATTTACAAAAAGGTTCTAAAAAATGCAAAAATTGGCCACATAAGAGAAATCATAACAACTACAGACAATAAATCAAAATCTATATGGAACGTAATAAACACAGAAATAAATCGTAAACCGAAAAAGCGCCATGAAAATATAACTTAATCAATAACAAAAACTCATTAATAAATGACGCCTTTGAAATTGCCATTACCTTCAATAAGTACTTCACGACGGAAGCATCTCTATTAACAAATAACATAACTTGGCCTACTTGTGGAAACAATAAAAACCACAATTTTCAAACTTACCTAACAAAGACAAACAAAAGCCCAAGTAACCCCCTTTACTTTTATGAAACAACCCCAAATGAAATTAAAGATATAGTACTAAAACTAAAGCCTAAATACTCTACGGGAATCGATGATTTGTCAATTATGGTATTCAAAAAATGTATCAATGAATTAGCTGAACCATTATCTGATATTTTCAATACTTGCCTGGAGGACCGTGTCTTTCCCCAAGCATTGAAAATATCAAAAATAATCCCTATATTCAAAAAAGAAAATAAACATATAACCAGTAACTACAGACCAATATCCATTCTTCCAGCAGCTTCAAAAATATTAGAAACCATAATATACACACGAATGGTCTCATTTTTTGACGAGTTTAATACCATAACAGAGAGGCAAAATGGATTTAGACAAGGCAAATCAACAAGCGACACAATCAGTAGATTTCTTAAAACTGTTGTCGGAGCAGTAGACCTAAATTTACGCACATTGGGTATATTCTGCGACCTCACAAAAGCGTTTGATTGTGTTGACCATACAATACTACTAGCCAAACTAGAGTACTATGGCATACGTGGGAATGGTCTAAAGCTTATAACTTCTTACCTGACTGACCGACTGCAATGCGTCGAAATGACTGAAGTAAAAGACAACAAACTTACAAAGACAAGATCTGACTATGAAAAAGTAATTTGTGGCGTTCCACAAGGATCAATCCTTGGCCCACTATTTTTTATCATCTTTGTTAATGATCTACCTGATAACATCGAGGATGCAGAGCTTTTTGCAGATGACTTCACTACAAGTATTACCGCTAATGAGACAATATAACTTCAAGAGAAGGCAGATAAAAGAATTACCGAATCCACCGAATGGTTTACGGTGAACAAACAACTGCTAAACTCATCAAAAACCAAATTTATTCAATTCCATTCATTCCAAAAAAACAAATCACTCAACCAAATACCTTGCATTACAAATTCACATGATAAATCCACAGTAGAATCATCTACACAAGCAAAATTATTAGGAATAACAATAGATAACAACTTAACCTGGCATGCCCACATCAACACCCTAATACCAAAACTCAGCTCAGCTTGTTTTGCAATAATTTAAGAGCATCAAACCAATAAGCAACATATCAACTGCTAAAATATGTTACTTTTCTCTATTTGAATCGCACGTGAGATATGGAATCGAATTTTGGGGAATATCGACTCATATCGACAAGGTATTCATCACGCAAAAACGAGCAATCAGGGCATTATGTACCCTTAAGCCGACGGAGCATTGCAAACCCTACTTTATTACACTAAACATTCTTACAGTTACATGCCTTTACATTCTCAAGTCAATTTTAGTCATAAGAAAAAACATCCACACTCTCACAGTCAACAGTGGCATACACACCCACAACACAAGGAACAAAAATAACCTCCATCTTAACCAATATCGTACGAACCTAGGTCAATAAAACTCTGATTATTTGAATAAAACTCTATTCAATAAACTCCCCCAATCAATAAAAATCATAACAGAACACATCAAATTCAAAAATGAACTAACTAAATTCCTAATACAAAAGGCATACTACAGCATAAAAGACTTTATGACAGACAAAACTACCTAATAATTGCTATATTTTATTATTAGTAGGAGGTACCATATAATAGGCTAGGCCTATACTATTTTGTAAAATACCTATATTATATTATATTAATACTTATGTAACAACTAGTCTATGTTTAGCAAAAATGGACTACACGGTGAAAGCTGTTATAAACTTTAACTGTACTTTGTATTGTTATTTGTTGTCCAAATAAATAAATAAAATAAAAAAATCATTATCATTTTTAAGCTTCAAACATTTTAAATAGGGGTGTGCGAATAGTGATTTTTCACTTCGAATACGAATACTGAATAGTAAACAGAAAAAAGTTGAATATTGAAGTCGAATATCGAATAATTGCCAAAACAATGCAGATTAACATGCTGTACACATAAAAATCCATATTTAGTAATTTTCAACTTTAATTTATGGTCTAGGTGGCCTAGGCCCTAATTCAGTGGATTAGGCCAATTTACCCTTCTTACCCTTAGTGTAGGAGGGCGTAGCTAATAAGCTTAAGAAAGGTAGGCCTCCCCCTAGCTATTGCTAAGAATGGCCTGCCTAGGTCTAAGAAAGGTTGGCCTAGGCCTACCATATGGACTTAGGGCTTGGTCCAGTAAGCAAGGACCTAGCTAGGGCCTGCCTAGGACAAGGCTTAAAAGTGAGGGGAGGGGGGGAATGGATATTTAAAGACCTACGTTGTATTAAAGTCGATCCGTTGAAACTTGCTCGTAGTGAAATTTGGCTGAAATTCATAATATACTCTTAATAGTGTGCTTTTCAATAATACAACAAGCAAAATGGGGGTTACCAGCTTACTTTCGGAGATTTTTCGAAATAAAAATCAAGTAAATCCCTATCCTTTAACATTGCAAGCGAGCAAAACCCTACACTTTCCGACCAAAAAGGCACTACAGTACACGAACCGCAAGTGAAATATGACTAAATTATGTATCAATTTGAAGGTAATTAAACACTGAAAAAAGATAGTATTTGCAAAATACATGTTACCATACTAGATTTTGATATTTTTACGTCCAAAGTCAATATATAATTGTAACAACCAGGAGCAACAGTGAAGGCTTGGCAACGCTGCGTGACGCCACTTCGAAACCGCGCTCGATTGACCAATGATAGTGAACTCCGTTGTAAAGTAGTTTAGGGAGCGAAAATTTAAAAATTGGGTTTGGCTGCCTCTCCGTATTACAACACGTAGTTCGAATGTATTAACGTTAAAAAAAGTCGTAAAAACTGTTTTACAAATAAAAACTAAGATAACATACACAGAATAACAAGCAAGTTTATAAGTAATTATTATTGAGGGCCTATCACAAATTCATTACAATTTTTGGTATTATTATTTTAATTGGGGCAATTATTCCCATATTGAAAGACTTCTGTTCTACATATGGCAATTTATTATGTATGTCATGTAGGGCCTATGTAAGATATTTGCATAAATTTCATATTTAAAAAAAACTAAATATTGGGCGCAGTGCGCAGGCTGAAGCCGGTAAAAGCAAATACTCTGACTACACTATACACCCAAAACTAGCCCTATAGCCAAACGTTGAGGGAAGAATGTCTTTGTGTTCGAGTAATTTTAAATGAAAAGTTATAAAAATCGTAACCCGTTATCGATAAGAAGTAAACAATAATGATGGGATCAATAAAAAAAGGTAAAAAAGTTTTCACAGCCGGGACTCGAACCGGCGACCTTTCGCTTACAAAACGAGCGCGCTAACCGTTGGACCAACTGCGACCACAGAGCATAGTTGGTCCTTAGCGATCCGTGCGCTTCCTTCAACCCAGCAGATATGCACGCCGACTCAAAGCGAGCGTAAAAGTTTTGTGATGGCAATTAGGACACTTTTAATACTTTTAAAGTCTACTGCCAATATTTCTTGATTGTAATTGACGTCTGTACACAGCATGTGTATGCAATTACTGTTTACTTTGGTATGATACACTTTCGAGGTGGCAGTTCTCTCGACGTATCCACACTCGATTCGAATGAGAAGGCTGCCCGTGCCATGTTGCCAAGCCAAATACCAGGTTGGCCAAACTCTCAAGAAGAAGTTTCCAACTATTACATATCGTATATTTATTGTTTATAATTACATGAAAGCCAATCATATTGAATGTTTATTGTTAAACGAACTAAGCGTTATTTCGTCCATATGCCCATTAGCCTAATTTAGTGATTAACGTGTTATTTTGATAGAACGTTTCGATTTTCGAGGTTGGCAAATACTTAACTAGTCAGTTAGCAACTGTACCAATAAAAGATGCAAATAAATAGGTTTTCCTAAAATGTAACAATTAAAAATAAATCAATACTTACTGTGGTAAAATAAACTACAGTTGTAAGATTATCTGATATAAAAAATACTAACTAGGCCCTATTTTATAAGCTGTTACTAAATAATAATATTATACTCTTGAGTCCGCTGGTACACTCGCTGGAGCCACTTTAAGGGAACTTACAAATTAGGTAAGGGTAGGTCTATATCGCGTTTGTGGAATGTACTATTTCCAAATAGCACTTTTCTTCGCTGTACACTTGGAAGTGGACATATCAGTTTCGGGCCCAAGGCCTGCTTCTTCTTCATCATCTGTGAGAACGAGAGCCCTTGTCGGGATCTAACATGGGCGTTTACCCCTCAAAACACTTACGTTTCATAAAAAAAAAAAAAAAAAATTGTTGAAAATTCGAATACTTACTATTCAAGTTTCGAATCGAATACGAATAGCAAGTTATTTGCGAATACTTCGAAAATTTTGAATATTCGCACACCCCTAATTTTAAATTTCTTACGTAAGTGGGTGGGTGGACTCATCCCTACTTGTTGTGTACCCGTAACCTACAACTTTATGATTTTACCTTGCAGCAAGATCACATTGTTCCCAACGAAGAAATGGAGATTGAATCATCACGACCAAACGGCAGTTCCAACTCTCCACCCATGCGACTAAAAGTCGGGTCCCCTGAAGCGTCGAGCACTGCTAGCGACTCGCCAACGCCGACCAATAGCATTCAAGACAAAAACTGGGCAACGAACACACACTGGCAGGCTCTTGGTATGTACCATTATCTCACGCTATACTCATGGCCTACTACATTGGATTGTCCATACGTATAGGCCTAGGCGTAGTTGACGAGCAATTAATATATGTATTTGTAATTGCCCGGAGTAATAACACTGCAGGCCCACTGATGAGAGAGTACCTCCACAAACAAATGCCAAACACAAGAGTGGCGACAGTTCATGCGAAGTAGTTAGCACTGTCACTCAGTGGAATAGTTGGCCCAGTGTGGGAGGGTTACTGACACTGTTTATTTATTATTTTGTGTTCCATGGTTCGTACAAGAAACAATTCTTTTGTTAATAATAACAGAGCAGCTGGGAATAGTTAACACATAGAAGGAACCAAAGGAGACAATTGCAAAAGGTTTGCGTCGTATGCAAGAAATTACAGAGCCTGGTTTTGATTCGATTACTATACTGATCAATAATTGATTGCACATGTACGATTCATCGATTAATATTCAAATTAATATTGAACCTTGGTAGGTAGGCCTACTCTACTTTTTTTTTTTTTTTTGCTTTGCTTTGCTTTGCCCTTGTGATTTGCGTGGCTCTATAACTTACAACTTCATGAATAGGTCAAAGTCCCTTTTAATAGGAGTAGTGTGGGCCTGAGCCTGACTGATTTTATTTTTTCCCTAATTTTGTTTTAAAATTCGTCCTTATCTTCTTACTGCAATAACAGTGAAAAGTATGCAGTAATTGCATCTAGGTCTAGGCCCTACAATGAATGCTAGTAGTAGTTTATATGCGGATAAATTGCAACTGTTTTTTATTTTATTGTTAGTATATCAGGGCTTACAATACTGTTGTCCATTCCAAGTTTGGCAACATTTTTGATAGTCTATCTTTGGCTATCAATCTATCAACACCACAAAAGCCTTGGCCAAAACAGACGAGTTCAAGTCTACTTGAATACAGGTGTTGAGCGTAAGTGCCTCGAGTGATCGATACAGAAAAGAGAAGCAAGATCTTATCGATTTCATAAGCCTAGTTTCATAGCCTAGGAGATAATATGTTCCTCACGGCTGCTGATAAGAACTGAGGTACGAAACTCATATGTTCAGAATTAGTGATGGCATCGAGTCTAAAAAGTTCAAACCGGTTCCTCCACGTTGGACCCGGTTCGGAACCGGTTTTTAAAGGTCAACTATTGTTCAGTGTATCAGCCTTACGTGCGTGTTTTGTTTTTTTGTGCCGGGAGTGAGCTGGCTTCGGCGCCCACGCTTTGTTACGTACGACTGCCGACAGTCAGTGTCATGTAGCAGCCTCATGCGTCAAGGCCGGTCGAGTGCTTAATAATCAGCTGGCGGGAAAAGATAGATAACCGGCTACGTCATCACTGGCTCCGTGGAAATAGACCGCACCAGAAACGGTGCGTAGAATTATAATTTTGTGCGGGAAAACGTACCCGTGAAGTTCACTGTTGTACAGTAGAACTTGAAAAAATTGAACTGGTTTGGAAAGTTTGAACCGGGTTGCTATAGAACCAGTTTGGAAACCGGTTTCCGGGTACCTGATGTCATCACTATTTGAAATACCTACCCCTAAAACAGATAATAGACTGGGCCCATAGGCGCGCGCATGTGTTGGCCAGGGCACAGTGGTGTTGGCACATCTATAATCTGAAACAAGTGATACTGTTAGTTGGTTCATGATACTAAATTGCTTGAAAATTGTTGTCATTTAGGGAAGTTGAAACACAGAAACAGTTAGTCTACACCTAGACTAAGGCGGCTTGTCCATTCGCGCTATTTGAACCGTGCATGTGTGGCTCGTTGGTCTTATGTGTGGCTCGTTGGTCTTGTTGTGTGGCTCGTTGGTCTTGTTGTTAGCGTATCTGCTTCCAATGCAGAAGGTCCAGGGTAAGTCCATCAGTTCGTGTCTTAGGAGTTTGTAAACGGTGACTTTGGAGCCGTCCTAGCAACGAAGCACATAGTAAATTCAGAGTTGTTCTTGTTCTGAATCGGCCTTGTTGATTCTGGCGTTGATTCGCGGGTGTTTGCACTGTCCATACCACTGATTACTAAAGTTCCTATTAAAAATATCGATCTTTGGTTGGTTATCGCTCACTCGTCGATTGCGTCGGGGCCTGCAGGGTTGGCTTAGTCGCTTTGATTTACTGTCCCCCACTGAAAATCAGTTATATATAACTGAGTGGGTAGACTCTAAATACAATTTATTTATTTTATTTATTTATTTATGCACACTGATATTTTTTACGTTACCTTAGTCTAGGCCTATTCACGATATCCGGGAGTTACACATGTACTACAATGTGCACGTAAAGTTGAATGAAGTTATATCTATCTTATCTGTTACAATTGTGCAACTGATTGATTGTGTTGTAACGCAACTATCCAATAGTAAACCAGGGTTCCAAAAATACCATGCCCAAGATGCCCGGGGCATGTAAATAAAGTAGGGATGACTTCGGGTCGAAAAATCCGGAACCGGATCCACCCTCGCCGGATCCGGTTCGGAACCGGTTCCTACACATATTTTTCTTTCTCAATTTTCGTAAATTTGAATCTGTGCGGGCTAATTTCAATTGAAAACATGGTCGGGGCGATAATCGATTTGAATTTCGATAGGGGGCGGAGCCGTGTCCCAGACATTGTAGGAACTGCTTAGTGAGAACAGTTGAACAAACAATGGCCTACAAGATTGTTTGCTTTCGTTTTCGTTCATAAAGTTTGGATTATGTGATCTTAAACGTGAAAAATAGAATTAGTATATGATTAAAATGTTATTTACAAGTTCTGCAATGTTATTATTCCACAACACATGGGCCTAGGCTAAGCCTAGGTCAAAATTGTGACGCAACATTCATTGGGCCTAGGCCTAGGCCTAAGAATTTTGCAACCACGGGTGTTTCTGGCTCATTTATTCTCGTCTGTGCCTCGGCCCTTGTCAACTTTTAGGTTAAAAATAGAACCGGTTCCGAAAAAGGGGAACCGGATCGTAATGGAACCGGTTCCAAACCGGTTTCCGGGTACCCAAAGTCATCCCTAAAATAAAGTGGTCGGGCAAGTAAATTATTTTTCCACATGCCCATCCGGGCATGTGGAAAAATAAATCCCAACCTGTCAACCCTTCTCCAATCTAACTAGCCGATAGGCATTTTTCACACTAGAACCACAATCATGTAGGCTGCCCGGCGAGGTCAGCTGAGTTGGATCAAGCGCGCACCTGATAACCTATTTTACAACATACCTGTACCATAATTGATAAAAAAAATTGTCATGTAAGTTTTCTGTCTGGGCATGTGCCATTTAATAATTTTTTTGAGCCCTGAGTAAACTGTGGGCTACATGCCTGTCCGCTAGTGCGACTCAAACCGGTTTTAAAGGAGACCTATTTCATGAAATCCGACATGCTGGTCGCCCTGTGTCCTGTTGCATGCGATCCTTGGTAAAAACAGGATATTCTTTCATTCTCTCTGTGCTTTGTGACTTATTGTGTTGTTTTGTGTTTGCAATACCAAGATACTAAAACCAAGTTTTGCAAGTGAACGAAGCTAGGCACAATCTGTTTAATGCGATTGGTCACATGCAACCAATCGTGAATCGTGTTAAATTAAAACTAATTGTGTCAGTGGACAAGCCGCCATAGTTCACTCTGGGAAATAAATTCCGGATCAGCTGGTGCAGGAACAATTAGGGCTGGGCCAAAAAATCAATATTTTGATATGATATCGATAATTGGAAATATTTTCGATATCAATATTTGATTTCATATAGAAATCTCGAAATTTACGCAAAAAATGCTAAATTTCGTAATTTTGGCGGAGGTGCCGGGTAGGTAGTCCAAATTAAATTAACCTGGCTGGTGCATTTGGTGGAGGTGCCGGGTCATAAAACGCGATTGTGAGATCGTAAAAATTGTCAAATAGGTTTATGGTGATACCTTATCAACCCTATTTGGCCACAAATTATGAAAAATAACCCCACTCTTCAATTAAAAAAAAATATTTTTGAAAAAATATTTTTTTTGTTTTTTTTACAAACAATTTCATTTTGTTTTGATACATCGATATCATATCAAAATTTTACGTGTGATATTGATAATTGAATGATATCTCATAGGCCAGCCCTAGGAACAATCTGTTTGTTTGGTGTTCCCAGTGTGTGAGGAGCAGCGCCAACTGTTGGGCACCGAGGAGGAGTCCTCTGACCGCCACAGCTCCGAAGAGGAGGGCGACGGCGAGATCTGGGTGATAACGGACGAGCAGCGAGACTACTACGCCGCACAGTTCCGCTCTCTTCAACCGGACCCCACCGGTCTACTCGCCGGGACCGTTGCCAGGTTGTTCTTCGAGAAGTCTAGGCTCCCGGTGCAAGAACTCCGGAAGATATGGTGAGGCAATGAGTGTGAACGATCTTCGATATTAAATCGCCCTAGAACTAATATTAATAATGATTTTGATTAGCATTAGGTAGTCATACACTCCAATTTCCCATCCATTACTTTAAACAGGCCTCAAGAATTCATTTTACTAGTAATAGCTAGGGGTGTGCGAGTAGCACTTTTTCAAGTCGAGTCGAGTTCGAGTTCGAGTAGTAAAAAACCAACGATCTCGAGTCGAGTTTCGAGTAGTGCATTTTTTTTTTAAATACTGTACATGGACCAGTAGCGGAAAAACAGGTCTAAATAGCGCTGAATGAAACTCCACATCACCTTTTAAAATGATTATGAAGGTACTATTTTAGTGTGCAAAGAAAAAAAGGACAAAACTACCTCTGTCCCTCTAGCACGTACCACACAACAGTACGCAGTAAGTAAAGCGATTTGGCATAGCCTAGGCCAAGTTTCATTCGGTGCTACTTAGTAAATATCAGTGGGTTTGTAGGTAAAATAAAATAGTACTCATTTAATGATTTCAGCAATTAAGTCATCTGTAATTTTCAAACAAAATGACAGTCACAGACATGACATAAAAATTTGATAATGCATGCCCAAGATATTCTCGATTTCGGAATCGTCTTTTCTTTTCGGAACATATTCGGGCATATCTAGAAGAGAAAAGGTGATGTAGAATACTGATTGCTAGGGCTGTGCAAGCAGCAATTTTAAAATTTGAGCAAGATCAAGCAGAAATGAGAATTCCTGCTTGAATTTCGAGCGAGATCGAGCAAGACTCGAGCGAGATCAAACTAATATCGAGATTGAGATCAACATAATAATATTAAGTAAAATGTTTTAAAAATCACCTCATTAGGCCTAGGCCTAGGCCCTACCTGAAAGCCCAAAAACGAGGCATTTTGGAAAAGCCATCTCCAGAAGTAGGCCTAGGCCTAGGCCTAGGGCCTAGCTAGGCCACAGAGCTCAGTGGCCTAGGCCTAGGTTCCCTGGCTTATCTCGCACAATAATAACATTGCAAGTAGTAAATATAGCGCATTCTTGTCATAAATGTCCAGGGATTCTTCTGATGTATTTTTAATCATGTGGGGAAAACGTTTTAGGGGTAGGGCCTAGGCCTAGATCTATGGCCTAATCTAGCCTTGTAACCAACCAACAAGCAACTTCCCGACGAAAAATCATAATAAGATCGATCAAATTAAGCGGCAATGCAACTTTCATAGCCAAACCTGAAGACAACACATCAAAATCAACATTAATAATGGTTTCTTATGATCGTAAAACTGTTTAAAAAATACGCGTCTTGGTTAGGTCGCCCTAGGCCTTAGGCCCTAGCCTAGGGAACCTAGGCTTGCGGGATGCTACACTTGGACTTGGACCGTCAACATTGTCTATATTCTCCGTGATAAGTTGTTCACTTGGTTCTTATCACTATAAAAAAATGATGCATTTATGCAATTACGACGATTAAACTGTGAAGTGACGCCGTGACAACAGCGTGAAAATCGTAAAAACAAGCAAAGCAAGTATTGAAAATGGCGTCGCTACTAGCTCGTCATCATGACGTCATCATAGCAAAATTCGACCTGTCGACTTAACAATCGATTCTTACGCGATTTTGATGGAAGCGCTACCTGTTGGATAAATCTGAACAATTTGTAGTCGGCGGCTCAGTCACAAAAACTACTCGACTCGACTCGATTTTCGTAAAGTACTCGAACCACTCGAGTCGAGTTGCAACTACTCGACTCGACTCGAATTTTCGAGTACTCGCACATCCCTAGTAATAGCACTTTTATTTAGAGTGTTCTTTCTGTTTTTTATTAGTATTTCCCAACCTGTCAATTCTTCTCCAATCTAACCTAAATTAGCCAGCTAGGCCCTTTCCACGCTGCTTTAATTTTCATTTCCACATGAGCCAAATCTGTTTTTAAATGTAGCTAGGCAAGATGGATTTTAATTTTTAATATCTCTAAGAGTGAAAGGGACTTCTAAAACTTTATTTAAAGTTTCCCAAAATGTACATAACTTTTGTGTTGAAAATTCTACTAACTAAAACAGGTGTGAATTTCTTTAAAAGTTAACCAGCACTGCCTACACAAATACACATGTATTTTGCTTGTCTTAATCAGTGTTTGGATAGGACCCACAGCTTACCTAAAACGTAGTCTAACATGTTACTTTACCTGTCAACTTGAATTTTAGAGCTTCCATCACACCACAAAGGTAAGCTATTGTCTTGTCGTTGGATCGTATTCAAACACTCAATTCTGCAGACGACATGGCATTCTATCAATAACCTTGCATGTCTTAAAGGCCAAGTACGAACGATTTTAAGCCAACACCAAATACAAGCCGACCCGTGATAAAAATTAAATCTACCGTATTTACGCGCATAAAGGCCGCCCTCGCGTAATGGCCGCACCCCAGTTTTGACCATGCAAATTTTAAAAAGTACTTTGCATGTTGTATTGGCCGCACTTGTTATTTTAGCCAGCAAATCCTTCAGGATTGAAACAACTCATCGCAAAACAGGCAATGAACATGCAAACGAGCATGTAAATAAATAAACCATTTTATTTTAATGCAATGTTATTCTAGAGTGTTTACTTTCCGTGTGCAAGGTCGCACGGCTCACACAACGTCAGACACTAACACAGCTGGCATTGCTTGGATTGAAGACTGTCGAGAGTGTTTACAACAAAACAGACGGGTTTCGTTATCTAATCTCATTCATAACGTAAACAAAACAACACAGCGAGAGTCTTGGCCCGACGCCAATTGATAGTGAGCTAGGCGATACGTATTTAGTGGCGTGGGAGGGGGGGACGGTTATTTATCTCCGCGTCTGTCGGCTCTTGAATGGATGTTTAGTTTCAAGTTCCATTCGCCCATTAATCCACTTCTTTGTCGTCGAGCGCATCACAGCCCGGTAGCCGACGTAACACATTCAGAAATGCTTCCGTGTTGGCTATTGCATTTTCAGTCACCGTCATTGTCACCCAATACAATGTCCATTTCTTCATAACCTCTATCATGTCGACTTCAAGGCCATATTTAATCTTTTTCTCTCTCTTGTCCGCCGTCTTCAAGCAAGGTCGCGGCGGCGGCGGCGAGCACTCACAAAGACGACCGCGCTGTGCAATTCTTACGTCATTGTAGGATGACATTCAGATGTAAAGAACATAACATTTCGGTCCAATTAAAACAAGAGAAGCGCGCCTGAAACCAGCTCGGATAGCCTACGATCTTCCATCAGGAAACTGCAACCTTGCGCCGGGCGTCGGGTGAATGCGTGACCGGCTGACGAGGCAGTCATTGCAGCGAGACGGAGAATTCGGCGGGCGGCGGGCGGACATCGTCACTTCCGCGGACGTATTCACACGTTGAACAAGACTTATTTAACTAGGAAAACGCTCAGTTGGACGCGTTGTTGAGCGAGCACCGGTACGTGCAACACGACCCGAGTACGACATTCCCATAATGTTACATACCAATAAGTCTTTTCGGTCTGACCGATTTAGCTGAAAATTGTAAAATAGGAGAGAATGGATAAATCCACCGCCATCTAGAGGACCTTGACATCATTTCTTTGGGAAAACTATTTTAACTCTTGATTACTTCTAGGTGGCAGTACATAGTGACCAGAATTCTTGTGCGACTTTTCGTTGCCATGGTAACGTTACTTTGTTAAAATGTAATTTCTATCTACACTACTTATCGGATCAAAATAAAATTAACATATTTGTGACCGGACGGACATTCTAAATGATTTGGCTACCTCAGATTTTGTCGCCGTTTAGTTTTAAAAAAAAAACTTTAGGTTAACTTAAATGTAACTTTAAACTTTTTGAACGATTTTGCCACAAAACTAATGGCATTCAATCAGGAACGAAACTTGCGGATGGTCAAAATTTCAACTCGATCCGAGCCTCCGTTTGACCGCTATCATGAGCCAAAAAAGCTGTGCGACTTTCCGTTGCCATGGTAACGGGACTTTGTTATAATGTAATTTCCATCTACACTACTTACGGATCAAAATAAAAATAACATATTCGTGATCGGACGGACATTCTAAATGATTTGGCCACCTCAGATTTCGTCGCCGTTTAGTTTGAAAAAAAACTTTCGATTAACTTTAATGTAACTTTTAACTTTTTGAACGATTTTGCCACAAAACTATACAGCAACCCGCCTAGGTGGTATGTACATGTGTGCAAAATTTCAGGTCGATCAGAGAAACGGTGCGACCTGTATCGAAGCAGTAACAGAAAAAAAAAACAGAAAAAAACAGACATTCGAGCCATAAGAGTCAAGTGGAGACGCTCGCTTCGCTCGCTCAATTAATTACTTACCGTTAAATTAAGTTTTTTTTACTCTTGCTCGCATATGTGTACGTAATATTGATACAATTACATATTATAATTTATTTTTTTTGACTTTGTATAGTCATATAGGCCGCCCTCGCATAATGGCCGCACCCCTGTTTTTGAACTTCAAAATTTTAAATATACCTGCGGCCTACATGCGCGTAAATACGGTAACAAAAAAGTATTTATAAAAATTTCCCACAAGTTTGCCATCAATTCCAAGCCTAGGTGCCGTTTTTAACTGTAAAAATGTGTTTAAAAAACAACGTTAAAATTCCGCGCCAAAAGTGTGACGTAATGAGGCCCTATATTAGCCACAGTCTTCCAAATACTGTGCAGTATAACGCAAAAATAATATCTTTAGAATGCCAAGTGCTTTGGATTTTCTCTTGGCAACAATACAACAGGCTGCAGTAGCGCTGTTTTGACAAGCTCTGGGCCACGCAACATCGCCCGTGTAGGGCCTAAATACGTCGTGATGGAATGATTAATGATAGCGCGTTTCACAGTATGTTCCAAAATAGTGAAAATACTACGCTTCAAGCAACATACAACATTCAAACATTTTTTTAACATAAAATAAACACAATATTTGGATTCAGGACGTTTTATTCTCTAGAGAAAAATATGTTTAACTGAAACCTAAAATTCATGCAAATAGCCTTTTGGGTAAATACTAGGGATGTTCGAACGTTCGAAATTCGAACTCAAACTCGAACTTTTTTTAAGTTCGAGTTCGAAAAAAGTTTGATGTTCGAAAAAAAAATTGTTTTTTGTTTTTTACTAATTTGTAGTTTTGTGTGGTTAGGCCTACATATTATTTGACAAGTCAAAAAATGGTTCTCAGTTGACAGGTACAAATTTAAAAACAAAATTGATGGTGGAGGTGCCGGTCCAGAAGTTTCATACTTTCTTGGTGGAGGTGCCAGTCCAGACTTATCACTATTTTACCGAAATGACGGTTTGATATACCTTTAAGTGGGGTTCGAGTTCGAGTTCGATACAGTTCAAAATTTTTGTTAAGTTCGAAGTTCGGTTTTTTTAACTGGGAAAGTTCGAGTTCGAAGTAAAAATAGTGGGTTCGCACATCCCTAGTAAATACGGTAAACTCTAACATACCGTATTGTTCCGAATATAGTAGACTAGCCTCCTTTTTTTTATTTATAATAATTTTTGGAGGATGAAGTGAACAGTTTACTGAAAGTGAACAAAATTAAAAGTTAAGTTCCTGGTACAAAAGAAAATATGATTGTCTTGCTCAGGCAAACTGTCGGACGTGACCAAGGATGGGGCCCTCTCGCTCGCCGAGTTTAACACCGCGATGCACCTAGTGGTGTTGAGACGAAACAACATCGAACTGCCCGAGAGTCTGCCCCCGTCGCTGGTGCCGTCCGCAACCACCGCGTCGTCGTCTGCGGCGCTCGCTCAGCCAGCAACGTCACCCCCGCCTCCCGAGGAGTCGCCGCCCAGCCTGTCGCCGCCCACGGGCGATCCTGGTTCGCCGCCCAGAAGCAAGGAGGTATGCAAGGTGATGACTCTCTTGCCTTGAGGAGGGCAGTACTGTTTCCTGGTCTAGTAACGGCAACCTGTTCTAAAGCTAGCAGGTAGGCCTATGCAGCTTAACATTAACAACAACATCATTTGTCATTGGTGAGTAGTGACCGTCAGACGAGTACATAAATGTAAAGCGATTTGTAATAAGCCCCTAAGCCATACGTTTGCCATAAGCCCCTATTGAATACGGCCTGATGTAATGTAGTCACTTTTCTACTAACAACATGGGAACAGTGGTGCTGTTTGTCCACCATGTTGATTCTTGCATGTGAGGTTTGAGAATCCCCTCGGATAATATTACCACACAGCTGTGTTCCTCCTACCGGCACTTCCCCCTCCATCCCCCCCGCACAGAGCTACACTTCCCTCCCATGCCGACACTCGGTGGCCGCTCGCTCAGTAGTCGCTTGTAACTAAACGGACAACTCGTTAACTGGCCTGCAAAATATGGTGCTCGGACTCCAGAGTCCAGACTAGTACCGGTACATGATGTTATTAATATGGCTCGTAAATTTTACAGATTTTTTTCAAATTTTGTTTTTAACTTTTTATCAGGGTAACAGGTTGTGTTATTTTGATAAGGTAGGCCTACTTACAATTTCAACTTTTGAAGCTGAAAGCTGTTACATTTGTCAATTTCACTGTATTTCCTAAATCAATATAGTAGTGTGATATAGTTTTCATTATCAATGTTTGTTACAGTGGACAAAGTTTGTGGACTCTCCTACAAGCTCTGTATCTTCACCGGGGCCTAAGCCTGTCAACTTTGATTTCCACAAGTCTGCTGTTGAACAGGTGAGGGTGCAATTTGATGCACAACTTATAGTTAACCCCTTAACTGTGGAATTTATTTTCAGAAGTTGTTCTCCCCCTGTGTATTATTTTTAAGGTAAAATACCCTTGTTTATACTTGAGTTGAAACTATCATCACTTTGCCATTTTTGCAAGTATCTCAATTTTTTTTTTTTTGGATCATCAGTATACCTAATTAATTAAATCATTCAGTTCACCCACTATACTATATCTGAATCTGAATTAACCGACATGTTCTGGATATATAAACAACCCTTACGCGACGCCACTATGCACAGATGAAGCAACAGGCTCCTATTCCCCTTGGGATAGCCTCGAAAAATTGAACATCTACCACCAACATAACAGAACGAAAATCACTAGAATGAAGACCTCTGCTGCTGGCGATAATACGCGTATATATACAGCTTGCACAGACACACGAAGTGGTAAGCGTTGCGGCGCGTATATTTACGGCATGCACAGTACGGACGCCATATAGCATGGACGTATGTCGTATACGGTATATACAGCATGAACAGCTAAGGGGTTAAGCCTTATAGCTGTTATGCTGGGTGTGCACCCACTGTAGATTCTACGCAGAAATGTCCACTAAGCCCACTAGCAATTTATTTTAGATTTGCTTGCACATAGATTTTTTTGTCTATGCGATGTCGTTGATAAGTTGTTGATGTATTGGCACATGATAAAGAGTTCAAGTTCAAGTTTATTAATAGATACATCAGGCACATTACATATCAGTACATTGTATCTCGTCACTTACAACAATAGGGAATATGCACCAAGTCTAAATATTGACGTGGGTGTAAGAAATGGATAGAAAACCACTTAAAACGCCATTATACTGCAATTAAAAGCAATTTAAAGAAAATATTTTAAATTCTATTGAGGCTCAAAAGTTTGTAGTATTTTATTTCCCGCGCAAACAGCACGTGACGTCAAGATTCAGGTCTAGAGCACGCAAGAGCATTGTTGACCAATGGGCTTACATACATACTTAGATTGCACAGTTAATATCACTGTTTGGCATCACCTTATTGGCCGATTCGCATCAGTACCAAATAGTGACGTAGATGCTCATTTTTCCCCACCATTAATATTGATGCAACTTTCAGCTTACTTTTATAAATGAAAATCTTATTTAAATAATAAATAATATGATTAATGTATTCAGAATGAAGTCCTTAATGTAGTGGAGTGATAAAAAACTTTAGGTATATTCCCTATACAAGCAGAATTACTAATACTGTACAAAACGTATGCTTAGGTGCAAAAGTAGTCAATACAAGTACAATCAAGATGTGAAAGTAACCCGTTGTTTTAGATTTATAAAAGACAATATTTAAAGCTTGTTAACCTGTAAAGGCGTAGGATATTTATTCTCATCCTAGTGCTAAAGTAGATGATTGAAAGTGTTTTTTGTTTAGCTATATTCTGATTCATATTGTTTCCTTCTCCATATCACAGCTAATCTTCTTAAACTCAAATAACATGTTGCAGCAAGATATTATTCGTCGTAATGTTATTTGTGTGTATATATTAAGTGACCTTCAACTCTACTCAGCCGCCAAACTCTTTCAAGGTCTATCAATCTTTCCTCACCCAACACTATTATTATTCAATAATCTGTGTTATCCGAGTTTGCAACAAATGTTTGGTATTTGTTTCCAAGTTTACGATTGAAAGTGAATGCACATCATTTGGGAATCTGTTCTTAAAATAGGCCTACGATTATTTGATTGGTCTTCTTTCCCATTAAATGATTTTATCAGTCCATTATCCCATAATAGGCATCTATTACACTGTAAGCTAGAGATCTAATAAACGATTCCTTATCATCAAGAGTTTTACTGTTCCGTTGTATAATTGGCTTGTAGTTCAACCAACCTTGACCTTCTACATTACAGCAACAAATTTGCACGTGTTTGAAGTTTAAGCTAAACTAAGTAGTGCATAGCAGACTAGTTATTCAGGACATGTGCATGTATTGATTCCAGGACCCAAAGATCCTGCACCCAGTGCCGCTGAGAGTGACCCCGGAGTCCCAAGGACTCCCGACCACCAACGAAGAGGAGCCGTGCCGGTCGCCACGGAAACTCCAGGACGCCCCGCCCATTCCGTACGATCACCTGGGCAGAGACGAGGCCAGCCCCAAGAAAGGCACCGACAATAATGTAGCACAGGTTGGTGTAATTAGCCTACCTATGTAGCACATTCTCTATGGTAAGGAAAGGAACAGCAGTGAGTAACACACATAATAACTATGGGTGTGCAAATCCTAAAACTTAACTTGACAGAAGGACGAAACGTGTCGTGGATTAAGGTAACAAACAACATAAAATAACCTGCAGTTGACATGTCAGCAGGTGAAAGTGTTGTCGCTCCCAGCCCTGCAGCTGGGCTTTATGTTCTCTATGCTTACACAACCTGTCAACCCTTCTCCAATCTAAACATCTTTAGCACCGTTACTCTTTGACTATAGTGAAACCCTTCTTAAACGTTTTCTAAGTTAACTCCAGTTTTGAACGTCCGTCGTCTTTCTTTAAACCCTGTACACAGTGGCGGCTCGTGAGTAATTACTGCGGGGGGTCTGCATTGGTTTAATCTTATTTGGGTAGTTGGATGAGCAAAGCGAAGACTTCAATTTCACCGACCCCCCAAAACATTTAGCTCGGGTGTTTTTTTGTTTGTTGTTTTTTTCTCTTTTTTTCTGTCTGTTTGTTTGTTTGCTCTCTACCGGGCAAACAGCATATGCAATCTGGATGAAAATTGGAAGGGACCTTCGAAATCTCTGAACTTAAGACTTGCTACATTTTTGGGTACAATCAAAGTAATATTTCTCATGAATATCATACTTTTACGATTTTTTTCGATTTTTTGTGAGATATTTTCGTGCCATTTGGACCAATTCTGACCAACGGGTGGAGCTAAAACGTTCATATTATACATGGACATTAAGGTTATGGTGATTTAGTACATTTTGAAAGAAAAAGTTGAAAAAGTTAGCCAGAATCTATAGAAAGAAAGCTTTTAATATAAGATTTTTGGTTTTTTGTACAATATTTTCGTGCCATTTGGGCCAATTCTGACCAAACGGGTAAGGTTTACGACGTTCATTTTATACATGGACATTAAGGTTATGGTGATGTAGTGTAACCGCACAGGTCCTCGGGCGATATTTAAAAAAAAAACTCCACATGGGTGTCATTGTAACTTCACAGGGCTGCTACGCTCCCTTACAACGTTCTCTTCACCCGGTCGGTCAATCTAATTAAACAAGTCACTAATATTGCTAAGCATGGAACTAGAAACCTACTCTACCTAATGTGTATGCTGAGATGGTTCTACCAAGCCAGGGAATTTCTATCAATCATACACAAAAACATAGACTCACCAATCCCACCAAAATTGAGAACACCACTGCTATTCGGACGAAACCCCACTGAAAGGAATTTATAGAAAAAATACCACCAGTTGTAAAAACAGTAATTACAAAGTAATAATGTAGACTCGTCTTCATAGATTGGGCTGTATTCTCCGTTCCAAGGTAGATGCTTCTCAATATGAGAAATACATAACATGTATCCTACCTAATCAGTACTGATTTCTGTCTAGAGAATACATACAATTTTAATATTATTATTTATTATTTGTTGTGTCAGATTGACAGCTTTGAAAAATACCCTTGAAGATAATTTTAGTGATATTAGGCCTAAACAGATCGGCAATTTTTTAATAGGTTGTTAAAATACTCATCACTCGTCAGCTTTAAGACATCCCCTCCATCCAATATGCCGTGGAAGAACAGTCCGGCTTAATCCAATCCACACGCAATGACAATCCAGTCTCGTCGTATTCTCTTGTGATCCGGTCTTGTCCTACCACGATAATATCCTTCCGTAGATCTTCTTGTTTTGAAGCTTTTAAATAATCAAACTTTAATTATCTTGATTTAATTGTTATAATTCTGTAGCTCACTTAATTAGTTCTCAATGAGTATAAATTGTTCAAATAATTCGAAGAAATGTTCAAATAAACCTTCATACAGTCAGATAGCACTTTGACAGATGTCCCGGCAATATGTAAACAACGCCATCTTTATTTTTAGTCGTGATCCAATCGATCTATTTTTGATCGATATCAATAGCCAATCTCAGCTTGACTCATCATTTCAGTATGATGTCACGAATTCTCAGATTGAAGACCATACTAGCGCCATGATTCGCCATTGTCAAAAGTTTTGCAATCTTATTTCCCGGCAATATAAAACGAAGCCTTTATATTTCTAATGGGGACTTTTAGATATTTATTATGTAGAATAATATTCGTCAAACAGTTCTACATCTTTTATTACTAGGACCCGTATTCCCGTCCACTCTGTCATAAACTATGACCTGCTTTAACTTCACTTTGGTAGTGACGGTCGGCCAAATATCGCTCCTTTTATCACGCAGATTCACTTTCCATCCGGGATTTTATTAATTCACTCGCAAAATTTAAAGGGGAATGTCCCCCCAACTTTTAATCAACGATAGAAATAGCTATCAAAGCTATTCTATTCCCGTCACTTGTATATTGATTGCAATATTACTGATCATAGCTCGCTTAGCTTTACAGTTCACTCAACTCGTTGGCTTGGTAGGCCTAGACGCTCGATTCTCCGTTATGACAAAACTAAACGATCTTTTACTAGACCTGGCTTTTCTTATTATCGGCAGACAGATCACTTTGCCTTTGACTTCACTTTGGCACGTTATTTAACCCGTAATGCCTATCCCAATGTGGATTTCAGTAAGTAAACACAACTTGAATATCAAGCCTCTGATATGTCGAACCCGTCGCGCGTTTCACCGACACAATTGCTAATCACACGTAACGTGATTCTCTAGTAACGCTTCTTTATTTTTGTAGGCCTCGCGGTAGCCCTCGTTGACGATGTAACTCTTTCACTATTAGAATCTCTCCTCCCTAGAGAGATTCATCACTGAATCCCAACACACCCAAAACTCACTGGGTCTCCCGTAAGATTCTCCGGCAATACTGCCTCCTACAAGACTCCTGCAAGCACTGACTGTCCTACAAGATGGCCGGTCAACCGGCGTCCAAATGACCAACTAAACGTCTTCCGCCAATCACAGCTCAGCAAACTTGAATTTTGTGACTGACATGGGCAATCTCGTCATGGCGTCAGTGCCTAATGCTCAAGCAATCGTCACAACCCACTTGATGAATTTAAATGCCGTAATTGTAATATACAATAATAAATCTAGAACACTAGATTTTTATTTAACAGAGGTAATACTGAATCAAATCATAAGATGGTTATAGTATTTTAGAATGAAATTTCTTTGTGAATCTGAATAAATTATAGCCCAATCCATAAAAACAAAGATATTATATTTATATTATAATTCTCCGACAAAAGAGTTTGATCACTGGTAGACTCATTCCAACAACACCAAAAAGACCTAAGTCCACTCGAAGGAAGGCGTACGGTTACAGTAGTACTTTTTGAAAGAAAAAGTTGAAAAAGTTAGCCAGAATTCATAGAAATAAAGCTTTTAATATAAGTTTTTTACGGTAAATACCATATTGTTCCGAATATAGCGCGATGTTTTTTTCCGAAAATACAATCTCAAAAACAGCACTCGCGTTATTTCCGCGCGCTTGCTTTTGAAATAGCGCCTGAACACAGGCCACGCCTCTATACACAACTCCAGCGCATCGTCTGCTGCGCTTCGCCCCGCCCACCCACTCGATGCCACTGAACTCGGCCGAACCTTGGGCGAAACTGTCTGCTAGTCGTCAGAATCCTCGGCCGTGATCACATCGTGACCTAGCTTGACCTACATAGATTTTGTTCGTCGGGGTTGTCTATCTACGTTGCTAAGAATCTACGTAACGTAATAATGAGTGATGAAGGAGAAGATGAAATGGCTCAAGATGAACAAATGAAGACTGCTGATCGCGTGGAAAAGAAAGGTTCCTCTGCCTTACAAATCAGCAAGGGATTGCGAAGGAGCTAGGCCTAGGCCTACGACGTAAACAATGAAGACCAGGAATCAGACTGGTGAACTGTGGTTGACATGTGAGCTTGTCCTTGGCCCTACCCTGTTAAAAACCATAGGCCTAGGCCCTAACATTGTTCAAAATGTTTTGTTGCAAGTGTTTCATGTACATTTTAATTTTCTTTGATTTTTTTCTTTTTTCTTGAAATGATTCTGAAAAATTGGGGGTCGTGTTATATTCGAGGTCGTGCTATATTCGGAACAATACGGTAATACCAATTGACAAGAAACAAAAGAAACTTGACAACATTCACCTACAATGCGTAGGCAGCAAAACAAAGCACTTGCAAAAGTAAAGATATCCCACGCAAACTAAAAACTTTAAAAAGCTCATCCATCAACGCGGCGGGACTTTAGCGTTTTCCTAGTTAGTATATACATGCGTGATCCCCACGGGGTCCGGGGCAAAGCCCTAGCCGCCGGAGGCAAAACATTTTGGGGCAATTTTTTCCTCAAGACAGCCTGTAGTGCGATCTGAGACGGGTAGACCCGGGACGTCTGGTCACCCTATTTGGGTAAAGTGTTGAAGTGTTTGATCACTTATTATTTATTTTTGAATAATTCTAACCTACAATTTGGAAATAAAATTATGAAATCGATCTACAGCGTATACATTTTTGAGAAGTTTTTTTTTGTGATTTGTGTTTTGTAACATTTCTTAAATCTTGATTATATGCACAATTGCAAATAAATACACCATTACAATAGCTAGAGGTAATGAGAAATGGTGATATAAAAACCCAAATTTCGTTTTATAAAACCCAAATTTTGCGTTTTTCGCGATTTCAAAAAAATTGTGAAAAAAAATTGTGTGTCAAAAACGTTACTAAAAAATAAAAAAAATCACTAAAAAAAAATTGTACGCACTGTTATTTTGGTATACTATTTTTTGCGGAAGCCGTGATACGCGCCGTTATTTTGGAGGTATATTTCCGTGAAGCCGTGACGTCACGGTACCCCGCCTACCGCGCGCGTAATATTCGGTCTGGACCGGCACCTCCACCAAAACTGGACCGGCACCTTTACATCACTTCACATTTTGCACACTAAAAGGTCCAATTTCGCGATTTAATTCGCGTTTTGACCAGTTTAATGTAATTTCGTTCGTTATTTCGCGCTATACACGAAATTTCGCAAAATTCGCGTTTTCAAAATGTGTTTTTTCCATCACTAAATGATGTAATTCGTCGACAATATTACATTTTAGGCAATAAAAAGGACATTTAAAAAAATTCGCAAATTTCGTTATCACCATTTTTCACTACCTCTAACAATAGCCCACTCCCTTGCCAGCGTTGCGGTCGCGGGAACTGGCTGGCTACGGCAATGGACTGCAGACAGTGCAGGCCCAAGAAGCAGTATTTCCCCTACAACCCCTCCCGGCATTACGACCCCGCTCACCCGCTCCACCCGCGCTTACGCTCTATATGGTGAGGACTGCGAAACCTGCAGACCACAGTTTCTCCGGCTACATATATTTTATATTTTTATCGTGGGAAACCTGTTATACAGTGCAATAGGGAATATTCCACTTCCGCCAAATACTGTACGAATAGATTTTTTAGAAGAAGTATTTCGTCCCGATTACAAATATGTACTTTGTTTTTCCGTGAAATAATAATCCAGTGATTTATAGCCGTTTTAAAAGCAGCAGTTTTTTAAAGCGGCAAAAACGACTGTGACCTCAGAACTGTGTTGATCCAACGCCGTCTGGATAAACATACATCCAGACCAAAGATGTTGGAATAGTATTATAGTAGGATCGAGATATACATCAAGACGGCGGTGTTTTAAACAAAGCAGCGCCTAGCGTTGCCTACAGTAATGTAAACAGATGGCGGACATTTTACATTTAACGCCTAGCCAGAAAACGAGAAAAGTTGACATTGCAATCAAAAAACAAAACTGAAACAGTCCTAGGTCTAGGCCTAGGCGTAGAAAATTATTTATAATACAACAGTCTAGGCCAATCGTTCCTGTAGGATATAGGCCTTGGTATGTGAATACTAAAACTACTCACTAGTCACTTGACAAGCCCTTGGCTTAGCTTGCCAACCCTAACCTGCACTTCCGTGTTCTGGCACACATCCCGCACAAAAACCTTACTTTGATCACTAATTAAAGCCTAGTGTAGATAAAGAATAGCATGATAGTCCTAGGCTGTGCAAAAATTCAAGACAGAATGCTCGTAATTCTTTATCACAATGATCTCGCGAAATCTCCTGTCACGTACGAAAAAAGAAAAAGAAAAATTTGTGAAAATGTACATCGTTTAAGTGGCTGTGGAGTTGTGTTTGTTGTTGAGCGGATGGGCGAGCACCGCCGTCTGTATGTAAATATGTACAAATATACGTACATTTAGTTTCTAATTGGCTTGTTCACTGCGACTTTTACTCACCACGCTGCGCTATTGTACTAACCCCCCACCGCCGTCTGGATGCCTGCAAAGGCGGATGTAGAGTGTAGACGGCGGTGATAGCCCAACTTGCGGGTGTCATGGCTGCTCATAGCTGTCAGCAGCCTACTGTTTTTACTGTCAGTTTGCATAGTTTTATGTTGAAAGCAAAATGCCCAATTGCTGTGTGTATTCGTGTAAGGAGAGAGGAGGGCATACTGTCGTGTTTATTACTACAAATAAATACAATCACACATAATATACTGACAATTGTGTCTTTATTCGGCCTCCTGCCTACGTTACCTCTCTCATGTCAACAAATCAACACTGGCTAGGACTAAGCCCTAGGCTTTGCTGAGGCGTATGCAAGTAGGGCCTAGGCCTATACTTGCTAATTTATAATACCATGATATTGATATGCCTAGGTCTACATCTAATGCTGAAGAAAAGCCTAGGCCCTAGTCCTTAGTAGCCTTATTCCAAGTAGGCCCATGTCTAATCTCCATAACAGTGCTAGGCCCCAGGTTTAGACTTCAACGGCGTCATGGGCTTTCAGCTCTTATTTTAATTTTCCTATCGTTCACGTTTTCATTGTTTAAAAGTTTAAACAAACAAAATATGCTATTGAATAAAATTACTTGAAATAGGCCATACGACTACTTACGTAAAACCATTGATTAAAGAAGGAATGGTAAAACAATACGTAAACAAACAATCGCGGAAGCATACAGATTTGACAATGCAGAGCCTGCTATACATAGTTTATTTCAAACACCGCCACGGTCTTAGGGCAGGGTCCACTAGATACCTAACAAGCAGCTCGGAATAAGTATCTAGTGGACCCTGGTTTTGGGGGTTAGTGCAGTGGCGCGATCTGCGCGGAGCTTTGCGTGAACAAGCCAATTGGCCTTGACTCAACACAGTTATGACGTAGTACCGTCCAAAGATGGCACACGCTCGTTTTTGGCGCGCAACTGGGGTCCAAATTTTAACTTCTTTTTTGTTTATTAAAATT